>LN891163.1:60902-102301 GCA_900010015.1 Tuber aestivum
ATTGGTTTGTTTGTTTACTTGTTTGTTAGTTTTCCGGAAGGAGCGCGGTGGAGGACCGGTGGAGGACCGCAGGAAGAGCACCGGAAAAGGAGCGCGGTGGAGGACCGGTGGTGGACCGCAGGAAGAGCACCGGAAGAGCGCGGGGTGGAGGACTGCAGGAAGAGCACGGGAATGCGCGGGGAGAAAGAGCACCACAAAAGGCACGGCGGGAAAGCACCACTGAATGGTGCACGGCGGAAGCGCAAGTTATGTCTTTCCTTTGTTAGTTCTTTCTTGTTTGCTTGGAGGATACGGGGACGTACCTGGGGGAGGGGGGAGGCGCGAGTTTGTCTTCCCTTTGTTAGTTTGCATGTTTGCCTGAGAGAGGGAAGCGGAGGACTCACCTGAAAGGGGGTAGGGAGAGACTGTGGTTTGTTTGGCATCGCCCGTGGTTGATATAGTCTCCTATGTTCGCTATTAGTTAGTTAGAAGAGTAGGCGATAGTTAGGGGAGTGGGAGAGAGCGTGAAAGTGAAAAGTTTTTCTAGCCTTGGGCGATCCTCTTTTGCGTGCTTAAGCTTGGCATTTCGTTTCATAGCTTGTCACTCAGCGGGCTTCCGATTGGCTAGTTGCGATAGATCCCTGTTCCTTCGCTGTTGCGACCGCCGTTCCACCGCTCGTTTAATAATGATAACTACGCGATTACCGATCCATAACCAGCTCAAAGAAGTCCAGGAAATCTACCTCCAGATTGTCCAACACAGTCCTATCTCACGATCCTTCCTTCCAATTCATTTTCTTCGGCAGGAATCCATCAGTGAATGTGCCCGCTATGGTTGACCGAGTCCTATTAGACCTCGGGGGTTTTCATCAACCATGAGGAAATCCATATTACTACCCGCATGTAGGATCAGTGCCTAATAATATTAGTGATCTTACTGATACTCGTTCTATTCCGTTAACACCAATGGGTGGAATTTGCATAGGAACTATGTAACTTACGTACAGTTCTCACGGGAGTAACTCGGACTAGTTTAGTGGAATGGGAGATGAGCCGAGCCGAAACCAAGGATCTGAGGGGGTTGTAGGCCCGTATTCATAGGCTGGGCGTGGCTTGGCTCGGCCATATAGGCCAGGCTGGCCTATCAGGTGGTAGGTACTTAGCCTATACGGCCTATAGCCGGGCCCGGCCAGGCCAGGCCCAGGTTTTTCAAAGCCTGCAGGCTCCGGCCGGGCTAAATCCCCCATAGTTGTGGCAGGCCGGGCCCGGCTTCGGCTCACCCTGGCCTACCTGGCCCGTTGGGAACACTGGATATACCAACTCACCTGCAAAAGAGAACCAAGAGAGGAAGTAGGCATGGGATAGTTGATCTGTTGATACCAGAGGAGTTTAATCAGTACGATTTCGAAGAATACTTCCTGAAGCCTTCCTTGTTACGAATATTGCATTTAATTGTTCAAACAACCTTGCCTTCTACTGAGTCTTAAGGTATATTCAACCAGGTATCAATATTTCTAGCCTAATTATATTGACAAGACACTTGAAATGGCTAGGTAACTCTACTGTGGACAACATTTGAACTGGTTTACCAGTTGCCATGGCCACCAAATTTTCTTCACTCTAGTTGCATAACTCGGACCTGAAAAAACTTTCCACAATCCTACAGGAGTCACGTTCTTGAAGGAATAGGTGTGGCAGATCGATTGGGTTGGCCATGCGTAGCGAGAAGGATTAGTGCGTGGGAGAACCACATAGCAAGAAATCTGTACATGGTCGGATACAGTGGAGGAATCTACTTATTGTTTTGGAATATAAATAAAGGATATACAGAATAGATTAGAGGATTTCCTATAGTTAAGTTACAAGTTGAGCTTAGAGGAGCTCGGTTAGATTGAGTGATTTCCTTGAAGATATCTATGAGGTGTGCCCCTTGATATTTTACTTTCTTTACCCAATCTGGTAATCTCCTACCTTTGTATATACTTAGGAATTACATCCACTCCTTGCTCTCATGTTTATCGTAAAGTAACCTTCAGATTGTTACGACTTTGCATTACGGAAATATTGTGGTGAACGAACATTATACTTCATTACTCTTTATCCTTCTTGGCTCTTGCTTTGCTAGTCTTAGGTTGATGACAAGTCGTGAGCCAGCTGTATGGCTCAGGAGTTTTGATTAATATACCTTGGACCTTCCCTTATGTCCACCCGTCCTTGGTTAACTATCTCGATGATAGTTCTCCCACCTGAACACCTTGCACCTGTGGCCTTCCCTTGTGTCTGCCCATCATAAGTTAATGATCGTGATGACCGTTCTCCCGCCTGAACCCTTTGTACCCGTGGCCTTCCCTCATATCCACCTATCCTCTGTTAACTGTCTTGATGATAGTTTTCCCACCTGAACCACAGTACACTTGATAAGATAGTTGTAGTCTTGATCCTTTCACAATTCATGGAACAGACATTTATACCACTTAAGGCTTTCTACCTTTATGAATCCCTTAACAATCTTGCATTTAGATGCGAGCCTAGCCGTTTCTTGATAGCATATCTAGACCATCCTTGAACCTTGCCTTTGGGCCATCTTCTAGCAAGGTAGAAGAATCTTAAGCTGATGAGGTCCTTTGATCTAGACCTCCAGTGGAAAACTGGATAGCTACCTTGACTCTGGCTTGATATCGGAAACCCTCCTTGAACCTCACTCCTTGGCCACATACTAATTAGACAGATAACCCTTGGGCAATGAGGCCCCTTGCCATAGACCTCCAGTAGGACACTGGGTGATTACCTTGGTTCACATTGGATGCTCCTTAGTTAGACCTTAGTTGGTTATGCTCCTTGTCGGTGGACGCTGGATTGATGTCGGAAACCCTGCTTGAACCTCACTCCTGAGCCGCATACCAATTAGACAGATAACCTGTAGACAATAAGGCCTCTTACCCAAGACCTCTAGTGGGACACTAGACCATTACCTTGGCTCATGTTGGATGCTCCTGAGTTGGAACTTAGTTGGTTGTACTACTGGCAGGTGGACTCCGGCTTGATGTCAGAAACCCTCCTTAAACCTCGCGCCTTGGTCGCTGTAATGGGGACTCCCTCAGGTAGATGGTTCCTAAGGATGCAACTGCACCAAACTTTGAATCTCTGGAACACAACTCTTATAAAGTGTAAAGAATAAAAGTAAATGGTAAAAGTTAATATTGTTAACTTGAAGCTCTGGCATATCTCAATTACAGTCCCTCGAGAGGATGTTAATTGTGTCGGGGTAGGAGAGTTCTCGTATAATTGTTCAGTAGTCAGACTTATACCAAAAACTCCCCCATCAGGTCACCCTGACCAACATGAGTATGCCGTTCTCCGTAAGGGTTGCACTGGCACCTGTACCATGTCCCCAAAGAACCTAAGGTATCAGCACACTGTAGCAGAAATCTCCCTTATACACATCAGTTCCTGTAAGGTGTTTACCAATACACCTGCCCGAGTGAAAACCTCTGTGCATCGGTGTCTCGTCAGTGGCTAACAGTCGAGAGATCTAGGAAAGCTAACTAAATGACTATCTTCCCATGTGCTATGACCTATGCAACCACCTGTAGAGGGTCCACGGGGCTCCGGCGGAGAGCTGTGATAGTGGCGGGCCGGGTGGGTCCTACCCATGATCCCTTACCCCCGGCACACTACTCACCGTGATAAGTATCATGCTATTAGAGTCCTCAAACAACCCACCAAGAGCCTAGGGCAAACGGGCACATGTAGGCTTGATTGGCGTAAAACCTTCTCAGGTGTCTCTGGTACTACCTGGGACTACTATGAGGACCCCTCCGGATAGCTCATGCAAACTCCATCTGTTTTGATCTGTTTTACTCTGTTCTTTTTGGAGAAGGTACTTCACCTTCTCACCTTGGTCCCCTCATATACCCTGCGAACAGCCTCCAGTCGGACGGATTGCAGGGACCTATACAGTATTATGGACATGTCTTCAATGATTTCATTTAACTAGTAAGATGGCAACTCCACCCATTTTGGCCCATGACACCCGGGGCAAACCCTGGGGCCACAGGTACCTCAGAAATTATTCTGCCAAGTTACAGCATGTTTGGAGCACTATAGCTCCTCCTGTAGTCTTCCCATCTGTGTGCAAGCAAGTGCCCATCTGTAACGGGGGCTCCCTCAGGTAGATGGTTCCTAAGGATGTGACCACACCAAACTTCGAATCTCTCAAACACAACTCTTGTAAAGTGTAAAGAATAAAAGTAAACGGTAAAACTTAATATCATTAAGCTCTGGCTTATCTCAACTAAAGTCTCTCGAGAGGATGTTGATTGTGTCGGGGCAGGAGAGTTCTCGTATAAGCTGCAAGTAGTCAGACTTATACCAAAAACTCCCCTATCAGGTTGCCCTGACCAATATGAGCATACCCTTCTCCGTAAGGGCTGCCGGCACCATTACCGCATCCCCGAAGGGCTTAAGGTGTCAGCGCACTCTAGCAGAATTCTCCCATATGCACATCAGTTCCTGCGAGGTGTTTACCAATACACCTGCCGGAGTGCAAACCTCTGTGCATCGGTGTCTCGTCAGTGGCTAACTGTCGAGACTCCTAGGAAAGCTAACTAAATGACTCTCTTCCCATGTGCTATGAACTATGCAAGTACCCGTAGACATCAGGTGTTCGCCGGTTAAGTTCTATCTTTCTTGATTGCGAACTTACAGGGTCTACGACGCTCCCACGTAGAGCTGTGTTAGTGGCGGGACCCGTGGGCGCTACCCATGGTCCCTTACCTCCGGCACACCACTCAGCGTGACAAGTATCAAGCTATTAGAGTCTTCCAACAACCCACAAAGAGCCTATGGCAAAGGGACACGTGTAGGCTTGATTGGTATAAAACCTTCCCAGACGTCTCCGGCACTACCCGGGACTACCCTGGAGACCCTTCCGGATAGCCCACGCTAACTCCGTCAGTTTTGGTCCATTTTACTCCGTTCCTTTTGGAGAAGGTACTTGGCCTTCTCACCCTGGACTCCTTATATATCCTGCGAACAGCTTCCGGTCGGACAGATGGCAGCGACGTATACAATGTTATGGACATGTCTTCAATGATTCCATTTAACTAGTAAGATGGCAACTTCACCCATTTTGGCCCGTGACGCCCGGGGCGAACCCTGGGGCCGCGGGTACCTGTTAGAAATAATCCTGCCAAGTTACACCATGTTCGGAGCACTCTAGCTCCTCCCGTAGTCTTCCGATCAATGCACCAGCAAGTGCCCATCGATCGTCATTGGGTAACAAACACTCCTAACATTATAGGGAATCCTTCCGAGAACATTTCCGACGGAAGGTAGAGTAAGTATGTCCATGGTGACATGAAACTGGTCTCCATGGGAAGGTCACGTGACTTATCTAGACAGGGTAAACTCACCCGGCCTTCCGACCTATCCTTAGGCCGAAACCGATATAGTCACATCCCTTCTGCTACTTAGGTACACCTATATCTTAAGTACCTTCTGTTCTTCGGGATACCCGGACCATCGGGCATCTCCCGAACATGCTCAGGCATGCTCGCCTAGTCTACTATATAACCTCTTGGCCTTATGTATGGGCGTAGACTTAGGTTGCCATAGCTCTATAACGTAAGGTCGTTACACCATCAATTATCCTTGCGTACCAACCCATCCTATCATTTTCCGGAATTCCTCCCAGAACATTTCTGATGGAAGGTAGAATAATAGTGTCCCAAAGGTAGGGTAAGTATGTCCATGGTGACACAAAACTGGTCTCAATGGTTGGGTAACGTGACTATCCTCGTCAGGGTAAACTCACCTGGCCTTACGCCCTATCCTTAGGCCGCAGCGGACATAGTCACTTTGCTTCCAATACTTAGATACACCTATTCCTTAAGTACCTTCTATTCTTCAGGATACTTGGACTATCGTGTATCCCTTGGACATGCTCCGGCATGTCCGCCTAGTCCACTATCTGACCTCATAGTCTTATGTATAGGTGTCCACTTAGATTGCTATAGCTCTGTAACGTAGGGTTGTTCGAAGGAGAAATGTTAGGTACCAAGACCCATAATGCCTTGACCTTGGAGGTGGGATACCTAACCCTTGTCCAGATCTGAGAGGTGGGATACCTGACTCTTGCCTAGACCTCAGAGGTGGGATAGTACCTGTCCTCCTGGTTAGACCTCTGGTGGGATACTGGACATCTATCTCGACCTCGGAGGTATGATACCACGCCCTCATCTAGACCTTGGAGGTGGGATACCTGACCCTTTTCGAGACCTTGGAGGTGGGATACCTGTCCGGATACTTAGACCTCCTGTAGGATACCGGATATCTGTCTAGACCCTGGAGGTGGGATACCTGTCCTGATACTTAGACATCTAGTGGGATACCAGACATCTGTCTAGACCTCAGAGGTGGGATACCTGACTCTCGTCTAGACCTCAGAGGTTGGATACTAGACCCTTGCCTAGACCTCAGAGGTGGGATACCTGTCTTGATACTTAAACCTACGGTGGGATACCAGACATCCATCTAGACCTCAGAGGTGGGATACCTGACCCTTGCCTAGACCTCAGAAGTGGGATACCTGTGCTGATGCTTAGACCTCCGGTGGGATACAGGACATCTGTCTAGACCTAGGAGGTATGATACCTAACCCCGGGCCTTACCTAGATCTTAGAGGTGGGATCCCTGACCCTTGCCTAGACCTCAGAGGTGGGATGCCTGTTCTGAGGCATAGACCTCTGGTGGCATACCGGATCTCTTGGGACCTGGCTCTTTGGCCACGTGCCCATAAGCCAGATTCACTTTAGATACCAAGGACTTTGGCTTAGATATCAGATAGGATATTGGATCCTCATAACATAAACCCTCGGTAGGATGCCGAACCTGTTTATATCTCTGGGGCCTGACTGTGGTATGCCTAGGACTACCTGCCCAGACCTTGTCTATTATACTGGTTGATGCAAAGATTTGGCTCACTGCCGATACATGGCCTTTACTACATAAACTTGCATTTCTGGTAATCGTGGCATATTGGATTTTGGATGACTGGCAGATAGAGGAGGTGTTGATTGAATTTGAGGAAATAAAGGGTTCTCACACAGGTGCCAACATGGTAGGAATAATTAATAGAGTCCTTGCAGAATATAATATGCAGGATAGAATTCTTGCATTTACCACCGATAGTGTTAGCAATAACGAAATACTTACTAAGGCCTTAAACAATACATTAGATTTACTTTCTATTGAATAGTACCCTTTAGAAAACCATATTCCTTACATGGCCCATGTTATTTAGCTTATTCTTAGGGCATTTATCAGCTCAATTAAGGTCAAATTGTGGGATGGTCATATGCTGTCTGGCTTTAAGGTGGATTACATCAATAAGGTTATAAAGTTGGATAATGGTTTTCGCAAGACAATAGAAAAGATAATATATTCTAGTCACTATATGCCTGCAACTGCATGAAACCCCATACTCCAGCACCGATACTCCAATTCATATGCCTAAATTCATATGCCTTAGTACAAGAGTACAACCATTATCAACAGGAAAGTCTTAGTCTATAAATTATAGTTGATTTTTGTGCTTATTGTATCCCCAGAAAGCATTTACTTAAATAATACTAATTATATTGAGTGTAAATTAGAATCGGAAAATGAGTATTGCGGTTGGAGCTTTACGACAACACTGGTAGCACTTTATAGCCCTACAGAATGGCAGAGTCAAAATCCCAACTACACTCCTTTATGACATGAAAATATAGTGGAACTCAACCCTAAACATGTTGGAGAGATCTGTGTGGTTGCATGAATTTATAAAGAGTTGGTTACAAACCTATTTTGAATTTGTCCCTCTGTGGTCTACACTCGAAGAATGGAAGCAGGTGAACTTCATCTTGGAGGTACTCCACATGATATGATTTTGGAGATTGTGGATGTTCAAAATATTCGCAGTCACAGGTCATCACGTATTTCAAGTTCATCAGGACATCTTTGATCATTTGCAGGTACAGGTTGCCAAGTGGGTACAGAAGCAAATGCAGTAGAAGGTTGACATTTGTAGGGGTTTGCTACGAGCTAAACTGAAAGTAGTGGCCTACTATGGTAGAACAGAAAATTCCCACAGTCTTCTTTTTAGTATTGGAGCTTGTCTTAATACATACTACAAACTGGGCCACTCCCACGAATGGGATTTGGATAATGGTGATGGTGAGACTACTTATAAGAAGACTTACAAAGAACAATTTATCCCATAGTATGATTACTACTATGCTTTAATAGTAGCTCCATGCCCCGATACACCAATTTTATGGAATAGTTTAAACAGTTGAACCAAGCATCTTCACAGAGTGAGACAGAGATCTATTATCATCAATGAGGCAGTCATATATATTGAATCGGATATAGATGCTAAACCTCTGGAGCTCCACAGGAGTGTAGTAGATTCTATATCAGATACTAACCCAGCTCAGGCTAGTATCTTTTATGAGGTAAACATACTGAACTAGTGGAAGGTTAATGCTACGAGGTCCACAAATTTAGCACAAATGGGTAAGATATTCTTGCAGTCCAAGGAGGCCCGGGTACCATGGGAGTTGAATACATATTAAGTATAGTGTTAAGAATCCTGCCTCAAGGACGAGTAATACGACAGGTAACGATTCTTAACTTGGGATGAGGTAATAGTTCTTAGGCATATGCGTACGAGACATTGATAGTCGAGTCCTTTGACTCCTATTGTATTGCGCCTATCTCCCTTGATCTCTGTAAGTCCTTATTTAGGACTTTAGACGTGATCCATTGGACGAGAAATAGTTTTCGCGCTTAAGGTGATATAAAGGTGAAAGAGCATAAAGGTAGGTTTTATTGATAAAATCTTGAAGGTAGGAAATAAACAAGAAGAACGTGTGAAGAGCTAATACTAGGGGTCCTAGTGACTCTTTATGTAGTAGCTCTTCACCTAGCATGACTCATACTTATGCGTCATGCGAACCTTGTGACTCATAACTATGAGTCACGCGAAATCCCTCAGCTGACTCCTATCAGTCGCGGCGCAACATACCTAAATTCAATCAAAACATAATAACCAAGTCAGGTGTGCAACTCGCATCACCTGAGTGAAACCCATGACTCATAATTCGAGTCATGTGCAAAAATCATAACATCATGTGACTCACAAATGTAAGTCACAAACAGGTAAACATAATAACCTATGGCGCACTAGTGTGCGTCATGTGAAATCCCAACATACCTATAGCTCGGAATTCCGAACTATGTAAAATCTTCCTTGCTTAGTCCTAGTTTGTAATATTAGCTCCCCTCTCCCTCAGCCCGAGTCCCATCGGGCTTTATTCTCGTCTCCATCGCCCTTGATGGTCCCTCCAGCTCTTTTCCCCGTGGTAGTAGGTATGATTAATCGTTCGGACCGCTCTTGCAGTCCTATCCCAATCTCTCTGAGCCTCTTCCGCCTGGCTCTCCAATTCCCTTTCTAACGCCTCCCTTGCTCCTCTCTCTCTTGCCAGCTCTGTTTCAAGTTGACTTACCCTCAACTTAGTTCCTCTCTTCATTGCCTCCAGCAACACTTGTGTTAGCTGGAGGTCTTTCTCCAATTCCGCTATCACCGCCTATTGGTCCTCTGCCTGAGGCAACCTCAGCGTAGCTTCTTCCATCTCTCCCTCCCAGGAGACATGCTGCGTCTTCCTAGGCTTTACCCATTTTTCTTTTTTCACCCCCCTCCTCTTTGACTCCGTCCTCGGAGCTGGTTTGATTTATTGTACCAGAGCCACTGGCTCTGGCGTCGGGGATCTCGCAGGTGATCTCAGGGGTGATGTCTTGGGTGACCATCGGTTCTCTTCTCGAGGCCAATATCCAGCTCCTTCCTTCTCGCTTTTGTGCACTTGGCACTCGTCATTGTAGCATCCTGTCCATAACAGGTTCGCTTGTTCTCTTTCTGGTGTAGGGGTTCTCAATAGGGGTAAATCCACCAGATTTACCCAGTCTTCATCCGTAGGTTCTTCCTTGACTGGTGTTGGGTTTTGATACCCCGGGCTTGTTGGTGTAATGTGTATGAACGTGTCACATTCTGGAACGTTTTGTAGGGCCGATGGTATCGGCAATTGTAGATAATTCATCTTGGAATGTTCCCAATGGTAGGAGTCTATGTGGTATAACGTGGGTGTGACACGCCCTGATTCAGGTATGTCCTCGACTGTTGGTTGTTGGTTTGTGTGGGTAACCTTCATGGAATTGTTGGGCTACCTTTTTTGCATGTTCGAAGTTTTTGGCTGGGTACCAGGTCTTATCCTGTTCAGGGCCATATCCGGTCTACTTTGCCCGGTATTGCAAGCGACTGTAGTGTAATCAAGAGTCGATGATTCCTTCAAGTTCGTATTCTGATTCACTGTCTATTTCAATAGGCGGTGGTGGAGGTTTTTCTTCGGAAGGTAGAGGATTGCCTTGGTAGGGTTCGAGGAGGCTCATGTGAAAGGTGTTGTGTATGTTCATCATGGGTGGAAGATCAAGCTTATAAGCGCGGCTTCCTATCTTTGCGAAGATTTTGAATGGTCCTATTTTCTTGTAATCCAATTTCTGCATTGGTCGTGTGGTTTTGATGTTGCATGGTAGCAACAAAGCCATATCTCCTGACTTCAGGTTTGCATCAGGTTTTCGGTAACGATCGTATTCTTCCTTTTGTCGTAATTGTGCCGTGACCATTTCTGTTCGTAATACGTCATGTAGTTGACTTATCTCTTTGTTGTCCGTTATCTTTCCTTGGAGCATATGACCTATGGTTTCGTGTTCTGGATGCAGTCCGAAATTTGCAAAGAGGGGGGTTGTTTTGATAGTTTCTTGTTTTCCGTTGTTGTAGGCGAATTTAGCCATCGGTAGCCATTCGGACCAATCGTCTTGCTGGTAATTGATGTAGGCTCGTAGATATTGTTCCAATATGCCATTTATCTGTTCTGTTTGTTCATCTGTTTGAGGATAGAATGCTGTGCTCATACATCGTTCGATTCCCAGTTTTTCTATAGTCTCCTTCCATATCTCTGATGTGAATAGTGATCCTCTATCACTAATGATGTCATCTGGTAGTCCGTGCAATCAATATATTTCTTTTAGAAATATCTTTGCAAATTGTATTGCCGTTATGTGCTTCTCGCAAGGTATAAAGTGACTCATTTTGGTCAGACAATCAACCACTACTAGAATAGCATTTTGATCATTTGATTTTGGTAAGTCCATAATGAAGTCAAGTGATATTGACTTCCATGGTTTTCCAGGGGCTTCGTTTGATTTGAGTAATCTGTAAGATGCATGTCGAACCACTTTAGTTTGTTGACATGTGTCACCGTTTTTAACCTATTGTTTAATGTCTTCTCTTATCTTGGGCCAATAGTATCATCGGTTGTTGAACTCGGTAGGTTTGGCCGTTCCTCCATGTCCCGCATATGGAGGGTCGTGGTGGTGTCGTATGATTTCTGTGCGTAATTCTTCTTTATCCGGTATCGAGATTTTTCCGTCATACCACCAGTGTTCATCCTTCCATTCACATAGTCCTAGTGCTATGCCTTTGATTTCCTTCATGCCAGCATCCAGTTTTTTTCTTATCTTTTGACATTGTTCATCTTGCCGACTTTCCTTCCTGATATCTTCTTTCAATGTTGTTTTTTTATTAATTTCGTTCCGCGACTTGTATCCACTGTCTTCTTCTTCCATTTGGAAATATTTTTCCTTTGGTAATAGTCTTTGTTGTCTTTGTTTGATTCTCTCGTCCTCTGGTATATTTGGTTTGTCATTAGACCTTCGAGTCAATGCGTCTGGTTTTCCTCCTTTTTTTTCTGGACGATATTCAATTTTGAAGTTGTACGTGCTTAGTTTCTCCATCTATCTTATTTATCGTCCGTTTAGTTCCTTTGTGGTCATGAAGGGTACTAGGTTTTTGTGGTCTGTGAGGATTTTGACTGATGTATTATTGTTGTGAGTGTATCTTCTCTATTCCTTCAGAGCCTGAACTATTGCCAATAGTTCTTTATTGTGAACATCATAGTTGCATTCCGCTAGGGTCATTGTCTTGAATCGGCACGCCACTAGTCTCCATTTGCCATCTACGCATTTCTGAGATAGTATGCCCGAGCATACATATTTAGAGGCGTCTGTTTCGATCATGGTTTCTCTTTCTGGATTGAAATGCACCAGAATTGGTCCTTGGGTGATCTTGGTCCTTAGTTCGTCAAAGGCCTCCTTTTCCTTTGGTCCCCAATCCCATTTGACATCTTTCTTGGTCAGGTTGTATAGTGGTTTAGCCGTTCTGCTAAATCCTTCTATGAACCTCCAGTAGAAATTGCAGAATCCCATAAAACATTGGATATCCGTTTTCTTTTTTGGGTATTCCCATTCCCATATCACTTTGGTCTTAACTGGGTCCATTTGTACTCCTTCTCCATTGATGATAAATCCTAGGTATTCCGTCTCCTTTTTATGGAATTCGCATTTGCTGGGTTTGCATCTCATTCCCGATGCTTTGATGTCTGCCATAATGTTGCTAACATCCTTTTTGTGTTGTTCCATATCTTTGGAATATATGAGCACATCATCTAGGTAGACGATACCGCATATATCCAGGTACTTATGAAGCACATTGTTGATCCATCGTTGGAAAGAGGCTGGGGCCTTGGTTAGCCCGAAGAGCATAACAAGGTATTGGTAATTTCCGTATTTCGTGGTGAAAGTTGTTTTCCATTCGTCTCCTTTTCTTATCCTGACATTGTGGTAGGGGTCCCGTATGTCTAATTTGGTAAAGTATTTGGCTGACGCTAGTCGATCCAATGCTTCGCCAATTAGAGGTAGGGGGTATCTATCCTTCTTAGTTATGCCATTAACTGCTCGGTAGTCAATGCATAACCTTCACCTCCCATCTTTTTTCTTCATGAATAGGATAGGTGATCCTCCATTGGCATATGATTGTTTGATCTATCCTCTTTCCAGATTTTGCTGAATGTATTTTCTTAGTTCTTCGTAGCTCAATCTTTGAACTTTGATCCTTTGATCTGTTGTTTGAATCTGGCTGAATTTTGCATCCAGGTTCCCTTGGTTTGCTTCTTCTGCTGGGGTTGCGTATATTACTGGCGAACAGTTGAGACACCATATCGTACATCATTCGCTGGTAAACGGAACCTTTCCTTCGTCCCGATTTAGGCTGGGATTATATTGTTTTAACCATGGCATTCCGAGAATTATCTCATGGTGTTGTAGATTTGCCACTTGGAAGGTAGCTACTTCCCTATGGTTTCCAATTTCCATGGGTACTTGCGCGGTATGGGTTATAAGTCCCATGGCACTGGGTTTTCCGTCTCCTAGGTAAATCTATCTTTCCTTTTTTGTTTTCTTGGTTTTTAACTGATATTTCTTGCTGACTTCCTCGTCGATGAAGTCTTCTGTTGCTCCTGAGTCGGGCATTGCATGTAACGTGGTTGCTTGTTTTTTGACATTATATATTTTTGTTTTAATCATGATATGATTATTGTCATTATCTTTCATGTTAGCGCTTAAAAGAGTGTAGTAGTTGGCCGTTATGATGGGTTTGTCTTTCGGAGGGTCCCTCAGACCATCTATTACTGGGGACCTTCGTCATTTGCCACCGTTTCATATTCTTCTTCAATTTCGATTTCCCTTAGGTTACTGCGTGGTTGGAACCTAGGGTTCGTCCTCATGTTCTGCTGATTCCTTCCTTGATTCGGAGCTGGATTGGCCGCTCGTCTGCAATGCCTGATCATGCCAGTGTGTCCTTCTATTCCATATCTTAGGTATAGGTTGTTGTTTCTTCTTCGGAGATATTCATCTTTTGGAAGGTTGAGTGAGGGTCTCTTTCTGGTCGCATCCCGGTCCATAGCATCACCTCCTTGAAAGGTGGTTCGATAGGTTCCGTTCTGGTTCCTACGTGCACCTACACTCCTTGTATTCATATTATTGCTTCCTGCTGCATTGGACTAGTTTCTTTGGATCCAGTCTAGTTGTCCGAATTGTATTTCTTTTCGAATGGCCCAGTGGGCCATATTTTCGGTAGTAGTGAATCTTTCTTCGCTGTATTTCCAGGCTTCTTGATAGGTCTTTTTCAAGCCTTTCATGGACCACCTCATAGCAGAGGCCTCGTCACAGTCCACGTCATACTGGAGTAGTCAGAACTCGTAACAGTAATCAGGGACATTTTTTGTCCCTTGGCCAATTTCCTCCAATTTGTTTCTTGCTGATTGGCTCAATTCTATGTCTGTGAATTGGGCTTCGAAGATGACTTTGAAGCTGGCCTAGTCTGTCTAGGGTGCAGCGTTGCTGACCACGATGGGGGTTATCCATCTTAGGGCTTGTCCTTCTAGCAGTGTAAGAGTGTATCGTATTTTGTCTTGGTCATTTCCTAGTCTCCATCCTACTGCATCAAAGTAGGTCAGAAGTTGGACCATAAATCCTAATAACTTGTTTCTTTCTCCATCGTATCGTGGTGGGGTTTTGACTTTAGATTGTTACCCTGTTCCTCTTATAGTTTCTCGTATCATTTGTTCCACTTCCTCTCGTGGAATCATCTGAGGAGGTGCTGGTTCTGCCAAAGGCGGACCTGGGGGTAGTGCTGGTCCTGACATTCTTTCAGGTTTCAGTGTTTCAGGTGCATCTTCTTCGGTCAGCGGAGTAACCTGTTCAGGTGTAACCGGGCTTGTCGATCTTGCTGAGTGTCAGCTTGCTTCGCTTAATGCTTCTTCCAATCCTCCTAATCCTAGACTATCGTCTTGGACATCTCTGTCTCCCTCGTGATCTCAGTTGAATGGATCCGTCGTATAATCGTTTAGTGTCGCAGTGAAGACACATTCTAATGTTAAGAATCCTGCCTCAAGGACGAGTAATACGATAGGTAACGATTCTTAACTTGGGATGAGGTAATAGTTCTTAGGCCTATGCCTACGCGACGTTGATAGTCAAGTCCTTTGACTCCTATCGCATTGCGCCTATCTCCCTCGATCTTCTTAAGTCCTCGTTTAGGACTTCAGGCATGATCCGTAGGACGAGAAATAGTTTTCACACTTAAGGTGATATAAAGGTTAAAGAGTGTAAAGGTAGATTTTATTGATAAAATCTTAAAGGTAGGAAATAAACAAGAAGAACATGTGAAGAGCTAATACTAGGGGTCCTAGTAACCCTTTATATAGTAGCTCTTCACCTAGCGTGACTCATACTTATGCGTCACGCGAATCTTGTGACTCATAACTATGAGTCATGCGAAATCCCTCAGCTGACTCCTATGAGTCGCTGCGCAACATACCTAAATCCAATCAAAACATAATAATCAAGTCAGGTGTGGAACTCGCATCACCTGAGTGAAACCCATGACTCATAATTCGAGTCATGTGCAAAAATCATAACATCATGTGACTCACAAACGTGAGTCACGAACAGGTAAACATAATAACCTATGGTGCACTAGTATCCGTCATGTGAAATCCCAACATACCTATAGCTCGGAATTCCGAACTGTGTAAAATCTTCCTTGCTTAGTCCCAGTTTGTGCCACCTACCCAGATTCATATTTTGAACCCGCGATACATCTTCAGCAAGTGAACTATGGCTAGAAGCATTATCAAATTGGAATAAGGCTTTGGATTCTGGATAAACAGCTTCAAAAATCTTTACTGAAGTATTAAGTATATGGCGAATAATATCCTCTGTTGACCAATAACCAGAATTGTTCAGTGAACTAAATTCAAATAATTTGGATATGTGTTCAGGAATGCTGAAGTATTGACACTGCTCAATACTGAGACTTTTAGCAGTAAGGAGTCCATATGGTAGTAAGAAATCAGATATCATGATTCCTCTCCCATGGCATTTTGGTCGCAGAAATGTACTGCCTACTTTTTTTTATGCTTGTGATAGTACCTCATTGCTATTTAATGTACTCTCATTATGAGTATTTAGGATAATAGGAGGATTTAGTCCTCTTACCTGACATCCTTGTGGATATTCTTTGGACTTTATTTCCCCCTCCTTATTGAATTCAATAATGTTTGGCTCCATCTCCTTCTGCTGCTCTAAAAAGCAAACTCATTTCTCTACTCCATCAGGCCATTCATGGCTATTAATATAAACCCCCTTTCTCACCTCTGCCCAATGGAATCCTAATCGAGCTAGCCATCTCCATACAGTACAGGCTCTGATTCCTTTATGTTTTCGGTGGTGAGATTCCTCCTGCCCATCTTGGATTGCAACTTTCTCTAATACTTCTAGTACTAGTTCTTCTACTTCTTTATTATCTGGATTCCCTGTATTGATAGTCAAGTAGGATTGGATTACTGAATCCTGCCAGGTTGGCTTTAGGTAGTAGGCAATGGCCTTTGCTAAACTCCTGGATATAACTCCTAAGAAAATATATATATCATTAGCTATTATCTTTCAAAACTTGCCTTGGTGTATCATGTACTTACTTTCTCCTGTCTTCATAATATATTCTCTTACAGCTAAGAGTACCCCCTCATTCTCAAGCCATGTTACGAATCTTCCATCCCCACCACCCTGCTGACTTCTCTGAATTTTCCTTTTATGAACCCATGAAGACTTCTATTGAACTAGCATCCGAAGAGTATGCCTATCCCATCTATGACTATTGGCAACTCTCAATACTACAATTTGCTATTGTATATCCTGATTTTCTTTCCTAAGCTGTGCATGCAGAAATTGCAAAACCATTTCATGGTGGAGCCAGTAGGTTCCTACTAATTTACAATCTCTATATATCACTTTGATTTTCTTTTTATAGTTTAAGAGATATAGGAGATCAGAAATTACATTCTGTTGATTGATTTTGCTTGGCTTGTACCTCTTTTGTGGACTGCACCCACACGGAACCTCCTCCAATAAAGGTATGTGGTCCCTTATCCCAAAAAAATTCACTTTTGTCCACATTTTTTACATTATCCTGATCCTGAGCCTTGCAGATTCCCACGATTTACACCCGGTCCCAAAGTGCACAAATGTCATAATATTGTGCAGCCTCTTCCTTGAGTTGCTGGGCTTCCTTCTTTTTCCTCCTCTTGTTCCACTCTGAACCTGATCCTCAACTTGCTCTAAGGTGTATTTCCACACCCTCATATTCTTTCAGTTCCAATACTTGCTGACTATTATATTCTCTTCCTTCTCCCTCCTCAGTATCACTTGTTTCAGAAATGATTTCCCTGTACTTGCTATCATATACCCAAACATCCTCCTCACTATCGTTATCATTATCACCGAATTCTGATTCACTATCATCGCAGCTCTCCACCGCCGAGGCACCACTTGATATAACCTCCTCAACAGAATCTGATGACACTTCATCTGTACTCTCTGTAATCACTATTGTCTAATTCATATTAGCTTATAGAATGTTTAGTCTGCTAACATGTTAAATCACTTTGCCAGAAGCTATAGTTCAAGTTCTTACCTCCACAGCTTTGCCCTTTGCCTTCCTGCTGTTCCTTGCATTCCAGAGTGCAACGTGCAGCTGCTTCTTCCGTTTCACTGATACCATTGAATCTTCTTGAGTACTGGTAATACGGGGATACACTAAATCTCTTGGTATCTTGCCATATTTTCTTGCCGGCCAAGTTCCCCAGCCTCTTCCAAAGTACCTGCTTTTCACTGAACAATATCCTCTTTGAAAATTGTTTTTTATTAATTTCCTCTAGTAAATTTAACTAATAGATATTAATCTAACTAATTACCAGACAGATTTCCTCCTTGACCCAAACTGGTTCTGTTGTTTTTATATTTCCTGTTGTTTTGCAATCGCTGTGGGCAGATTTAGGGTGTCCGGCACCATTCGTTATTTAGGTGTTACTAATATTTAGCTGCAGAGAGAATGGTCGATCATGTGAGAGACCTAAACAAGTTTGGTACACAAACCCCTTTCGGGACGCAGGCTGCGCTGAATATATTAGCAGCCACAAGCACGTTCTAAAGAATCCTGAAGGTGGAAGCAACGGCCTGTAAACTTGCAGAGAGTGACGTCTGGAACTGTGTATAGAGAGTGTACTGTGAATGTTCTAAATACGCACATGGGAATACCGGTATGACAACTATCTACTGAGAGAATCATACATCCAATGAAGTTGCTGCGTTGGTCGCATTTATGAAGCTCCAGGCGGGGTAGGGGGATGGACTACAGTGGAGAGAGGTGATGAGGGACTGATGACTAAGCTCTGCTGTGCAAAGTCTAGAGAGGGGAGTGTCTGAACTCCACGTTTTTGTTCTTCCCATGGTTCGACCCCCGTTTCAATACCCGGTATTGTTTTTTACTATATATACCGCTTTTTTTTATCTTGGCTATTTTCCCTTTGCTCCTTTAAATTGCTAGATGTATTACTAGGCAGTGCAAGTTAAGGGTGATCGTTGTCGATGAGAATTGAAAACTTGATGGTTTAGAGAGGTGTTTGAGAGGAGGGAGGGAGTGGCAGAGGTTGGTGGGCGGGGGGGGATGTATATACCATGCTATCTCTCTTATGTTCGTGGGTTTTGAGTCCTTGCTCTGGGCGTCTTCAGCAAATGTGTATGGCCGAGCACCACTCTATTGTTCCTCCTGGAGTGGGAACGAGGGAGTAGTGAAAATACTGCTCGGGCAGGACGACGTCAACCCTAATAAACCAGATTTGTATTATTAAATGCTAATATAGTGTGCTGCTTGGTATGTGCATGAGGGAGTGGTGAAAGTACTACTTGGTGAGGTGATGTGAACCCTGACAAGCTAGATAACTTAGGCCGAACACTACTGTAGTGGGCTGTTAACAATGGCCATGAGGGAGTGGTAGCGCTACTACAACCCCAGAATTTGCCACCTCTAGTGCAGCCTGGTGGTGTTCACGAGCCGGCTCGAGCCGCCAAGACGCTCGAGTCTAGCGTGGCTACGATATCTCTACACACTGCCATTATCATTCAAAAAAACCAATAATTGTATATAGCAACTTAAAAATAAATACAACTAACCAAAGGATCTGGGGAGTGGTGGTAAGAGGCATGGAGTTGCGGGGGTAGGCGGTTACGATTAAGTGGCAGTAGCGCTAAGAGACTCGAGTCGGCTCATGGACCCCTGTTCGAGCCCGCTCGGCGCGAGGCTGGTTTCAGCACTCTCAGGTCGTGCACAACACTACCTGTGGAGTTTTCTGTTATCAGACATTTCTGTAGCTAGTATGATATACCCAGAAACTTCAGGCTCATGATTTCATCTTGGTCATGCTCCATGATCTGGCAAATCACGCGCCATATGAATAAACAAATAAGTAAGGAAGAATATCTGAATTTGAGAGTCAATGGAGTTTCCTGGCAACTCCTCTGGAAAACCCCAGGAGTTGGACTGTGAGTCAACTTCGGTTACATCAGTTCTTTGTGACATTATCACAAGAGTTAAAGCAAAGACTTAGGAAAGTATTGGAAAGGGAAATAAGGCTTACGCAGTCTCCCCCGTACCCGTGACAAAACTGGACCGGTGACGAACAGGGGTTAATTACTAGCATTTCTTTATAACCCTAACCGTAATGATTTCGTCGTTCTCGCCCACCAAATATCCTTGTTGGTCACCAGCCCAGTTTTGTCACAGGTACAGGGGAGACTGTAGCAGAATGATTTGTTTAGTCTTATCTTGAATTCACAGTGCTTGATAATCTATTTATCCTTCCTCTCTTCCTTGTAAGTGTATGATATTTGAGGTCCCAAAAATGAGGGAAAGTGTCCTGCTGTTTCAGGTATGCAAGGTGAAGAGGGAAGGGGGCGGTGTGTATATATGGAGAAATGAAGGCATGAATGGCGTTTTGCCTCATGGCTGAAAAATTGTGACCCGGAGCAGGGGCAGAACATGCGACTACCCATACTATAACAGGCGGAAATGCCCACTTCCATCATGAAGACAGTAATCACGACTGAAAATGTCTTATTTCAGGAATTATAAATCCTGAAGCCCATATTCAGGCCAATGATTGGAGTACTTTCGAGTGCCATATCTCCTCCCTTCAACACAAAAATCTTTGGGATGAGCTTGGATATGGTAGATATGTGACCAACCTTGAGGATACTGCTAGACGTGCAAAGATAAACTCTAGTCAAAATGAGCCAATGCTTCTAAACACTATATATACTAAATTCGATCAGTACAGTATCTCTGTGAACCTCAACTGTTGAATTTTCTAATTTGTTTCATATGTACATTCTCCTTGATAATGTTGTATATTCCTCTACTTAGTATTATTTCTAGACATGAACATTACTACAGCTGGAGTATGTATTATGTATATTTCATTTAATATTTCATGATATGATTAGAAGATTATGGTGTGCTTTCTTATCTGGTATTTGGATTTCTTTCTTCCATTTTCTGCATCATTATGTATGGTCATTGGTCATTTGATTTACAATTATATTTTAATTATCTACTCACACCATCTTAGATTTACGTATGTTTTATGGAATTTCCTTGGCAGTTCTTTAGGGTCCAACATGTTCATACTTATGTTTTTCCCACTTATGTTATGGTCAAATACGTTGACACTGAGGTTTTCCCTTATATTTCCTCTTAGTTATATGAAGAATGCACACCTGTATAAATAAGGATTACTACCCATCTCTCTTAAGAGAATTAAGGACAAGAACTACTACCAATCTACCTTCATACCAAACTCCTCCTCACTTAATGTGCCTGTGGTATACTCTCTCTACTATGTCGTATTTTCATACAAAGTTATTAAGCTAGTACTGTACCATACACATTTGAATACTAACGACAATTACAAAATTGTTGTGTTCGATATTGATATTTTTGGGTTGGATGGTAGAGTTCAAGTTCTTAATCCCATCTGTTGCAACCCAGATGATCCCCACCTGGTTTCCAACTAACTTCTCAGATTGCATTTGCACCAATCAATCCTTGCAGATATCAGAGGAGCTGGAGAACAGGTATTGGAGCACTATTTCCCACCAGGACATGGTATGGTAGGTGAGATACTGGCCTGTCCAAATGGCAGGAAAGATCTGAGTTGGAGTCAGCTTTTAGGCTTTGGGAGTTCCTGAAAGATAATCATTTCAGTCATGAAGAGATTCTGTGGCAGTCCACTTAATGACACTAGCCACGATGGTTTGCTGGGGGCCTGGTAGGTTGTCAGGCAAATCTTGTAGGTTGAGGATGAGCTGCTAAGGGAATATTAACTAAATGGGCGAAAAAAAACAATCTTGCAATAGGAGGTGTTTCTTACTTAATTTTCTTTCTTTGCACTCATCTTTAGGCCAGCAATTGTGGTATGGCTGGCATTGTGGCTGGCGTTGTGGCAGTCTATCTTTGAGGCAAAAAAAGAAAATTAAATGATTGGTATACCCAATCACTATATCTTAGCCAGCTGCATAGCAAACTATCTACCCAAGTACTAACCAATACTATTATCTTGACTAAAGCTCAACCTATCTCTTGACTCAAACCAGAATATGGCTCTCTATTCATGGCACTCGCTATGGCTTGGAATAGGCTACTATGGAAACAACCCTTCTATATGTGAGGTTTCAAGCGATCGTGATGAAGGTAGAAGTTTTGACTCTGGATCCTGGGTTTGCGTGGCATTGCGAGTCATCTCCCATTGACGGCAGGGGGTTAACATCGTCAGCATTCACTAAGAAGCAAAGAGTTTTACGTTGGTCTTTTCACCAATATATTTCCCATAGCACGGCTTATATTCATAGTATACCATATACCTTTGAATTTGCATAATCAATTTATACAAGGTGGTCGGTATAAATTTAGTATAGTGGTTCATATACCCACCCAGCATTCTGCCATCCACTATATGTTAGCGCCCAAATGATAACGCATTGGATACCCAGTCGTTGAAGTCAGGAACCCACCTCTTGACCACGGAATGGGTCTGGTGCCTCAAAGCCTTTGATGGCAGTGATCAAAAGCAGTGCAAGCCTGCGGCAGCCTGATCCTTGCTGGATGGGGCTGTGGTAAGGCGAATCTAGTCGATGTAGGTACCTTCAGCAATACTTCCTCGACTATGTATTCTAACACTACAATAATCTGCAACTAGCAAATCTCCACCAGCAAATTCCGGGTGACAGAAAATAAAGAGGAAGGCTGCGTGAAAAGATCCAAGCTCATGGGAGAGCTCAAATACGATGACCCTAGAATCTTCTACCGCTCTACCTCAGTTGGAAACTTCACCGTGCAGTTGGCTATGCTCTTCCGTGCCCCCTCAAGAAGAGGACCCGGCTTTGGCATAATGCACAACGACAACTTATCCCATAGATTCTCGCAGTTCATCGGCGAGTATGGTTCCGGAAGATAAGAGCTGGTACCACTTTTCTCATGAAAAAAGTGTGACAGTTAAATATGCAACTACAACCGTAATGCAGTTATTAATATAAAATGAGTAGGGATAACATATATTAGAGTATTGATAACTGTACTCATTTCATATTAATAACCGGAATACGGTTGCCGTTGCATCTGTAACTGTCACACCTTTTTTGTGAGAAATGCAGTACCAGCTCTTGTCTTCCGGAACCATACCTGATTAACAAGCCACTCTCTGACCCCTCAACCCCATCACCAAGCTTCGAGGATGCTCAGCACACGCTGTCAAAGTTCTACAAATGTTTCTTTACCATTGTGCTCGCCCTGACCCAGAACAGGATATTTGTCCCCACTGGCAATATGCATAGATCCGAAGTTGGGCAACTCGTGTCCTTGGAACCGCGGATGTTTATTGACCGGGTGATGTTCTACATCGCCGCCGTCATAGGAACAACAACCATCGCTTCGACGCCTAAGCACTTCCTACCGAGGTTCCCATATAATCTGGCTTCTGAGATTAGCTTCTTCCCGCCAGGCAGTGCTTTCTGTGACAATGCTGGAACGGTGAATAGGAGATGTGCTGTGCGCAACAGACATTTGAAGAGATTGCGGGGGACATATGGCTATGGGAGGTTTAAGGTGTCGGATAGCGAGAGGCATGTTGGCATTAAGAGGATGAACTTGATTAGGGGTTATAAGACTGTAGCGGTGACTGTGAGGGCAAGCCCTACCATTCCAGAAATGACGACGATTGTGGGGACAGTAGCAGCAGGAGAGGATGACTTTGAGCTTGTAGCTTAGATACAATCCTGTTCGTTGTGTTAGAATTACTACTTGTAGTATAGAGTCCAGGGGATGTGTTTCTCATTTATCTTATAGTGAATGAACAGAAGCAGAAACAGATGCATAATCAGAGGTACAAATAACAAACCGTAAACTTTATACAAACAATAATGAAAAACAAGTGAGGTGCCAGTGCTACATTAACGAAACCTCCTGGATGTTGACATTTTTTTCACGCTTTTTTATTCCCCACTCCGCATTTTTTTCTTTTTCTTTCCGTCCCGACCCCTACCAATCCCTTCGGCACCAGACACCTCCAGCCAACTTGTGCCATACACCTTCTATCGGTCTGTAGACTGCACCCTCTGTTAGGCATACGAGAAACCTAACTGGCTCTGAAACGGATATTCAGTTCGTCGGAGTCGTATCTTCAGTGAATACCATTGCGCGGATCTCTGCCAGTCGCAATATTGTTTGCTACACGAGCTTACGAGAAGGAATCAGCTGACCCACAACAATATGGTATAGGCAACCAAAGGGTTATAACCCAATCCTAGGCAATCGCTTTTGGCAAAAAGGCAGAAAGTCGACCCGAGAGGATTCGTCGGTTGGATAAGGAGTTATGGCGCTCTGAAGACAAGCCACCGACATATGCACCAAGGTAAGAAAGCTGACTGCATAGAGTACCTAGTATGAGAAAAGGCTGATCACTGCATGACTAGAAGGAACGACTGGTATGATAGCAAGCTAGGCTACATACGTAACCTAAGTTCATAAAGAACTTTCATCTTTCGGGAGATCTTACCAACTACTTATACTATGTGCTAGAGTACTTCCCATACTCATATAAACTTGTATCTTTCTTTCATCGTCATCTCTCCTCATAAAGTGCGAACACCGTCTGACCCTGAGAATGGGCACACCACTTTGAAATTAAATCGGAGCTAAGTTCGTCCGTCTGTTTCTCCCTTCTGTCTCGCGATATCGAACACGTGGTAAATGGTGTCTGGCAGTAGCATAACTAGCTCTTAGATTGAATTCCAGGATTATCTGTTAGTAAATAGTGCTTTATTCTGAGAACGATGAAACTCACTGTCGGTGTTGATAATAGTAGTTGTGGATGAGGTGATTTATCGATAATAATATTCGTGAGAGAGGTTTGTCGTTTCCCACGATGTAGGAAGTTGTAGTCGACTAAGTTCTAAACTCGGAAGAATTTCCGGTGCGGGTATATCAATACATGATGTAGCGCCAAGGCACATCCTAAGCAGTCACCGCTTCGTTGACAACAGTGATAAACTCGCGGCGGGGGCTGTGTCGGTTCGGGGACTCTGTCGGGAATGCAGATACGCATGGGAATTATCCTTCAGTACTCGGTACAGACTCGAATATCCAGAGTGACCTCAAATGTTAATTCTTGTTCTTATACGCACTGTCTATATCTCCCCCCGACATTACACACGAACCGACATGGCACCCACCGTGAGTTTACACTGAGCAAGCTGATCTCGTCATGGCCGTGCTGAGGCTACTGATTTTTCACCTTTCTGAGCACTACGCTGCTCCACAAGCAAGAAGAATTCCACATCACGATTACACAAACAGGCTACAGGTAAGTGTTCAACACCATGAACAGGTCTAAACATCATGACGCCCCAAGGCATACTTTGCCTATTACTAACTAGTCACTACTGATCGCAACAGTATCATCAACCATTTCACACTTCCAGATGATTCGCTGCCCAGATAGCCCACACTAGATTTTGACTATCCGGGACAACCAGATGTGGCTGTCAAAATACCTCCTACACTCTATCCTCCAAGGATTCACTGAAACCCACACCTACAGTAGAGCACCGTGAGTTCTCATCTTACAAGTTCCTCGTGAACTCAGAGGTGGGGGAATCCGGTGGGGGCGAGTACATAACAAGAAACAGCACTAAGGTATTCAAAATTACTGACTACAAATCTACGTCCAAGACGGAGTTGAAAATGGGAGCACGCTAGTGAGGGTGGCCAGAAAAAAACAGCTAGACCACCTTCATAATCATTCATCCTTGATACCCTATGCGAGTGCGGTGGTATATATACTACCAGATAGCAGTTACAACAGAGTGTACTTGTGTCCTCTTCTCGGTTTCCATATACTAAAGTATACGGTTTGGTCAACCGTGGGTAGCCGGATCCAGAGAAGCCACTTATTCCAATATAAGCTTGAACTAACCAAGCGAGTGATAGAATATGATGAGATTAATCAGCCACCCTTGCAAGTTTGGCATCAGTGGAGAATGTCATTTCTCGGCATAACTTGACTTCTAGAGAGAAGTGTAACAAGAAAAATATAACCAAAAAGAGTGAACGTATTGCAGAGATGGGCGATAAGGATGATCCCATCACAGAATTGCGCGGGTGAGGTGCGGTACCTTCGCTCCCACCATATAGGAACTGATTATCCTGCCACCCCCGCCACCAAACCCGCTCTCTCTTTCCATCGACCGAGAATTTGTGGTCTTACTCGTTCTCGGAGGAGAGATTATGATCCGTCAGTGCAGGCCTCCACAACACTCCAATCCTCCCTGCAGGCTCTACCCCTAGTAGGGAGCCCAAGCTTCTTTTAATCGACATCCATAGCTTTTATGGACAACGGAACGACCTTCTAGAGCTTTTCCACCTGCCTGCAGAGCTTGTCAAGTTATCCGCCACTTTGGAAGACATGGGCTGGGGTGCCTGCTTAAAGGAATATCCAAAGTCCAAGACTGGGCACAACACTCTCGTAGAGGCAGAAGGATTTTCGAGATGTCGCGCAGTTCAGGAACCTGGGCACAGACGTGATATAGTTTGGACACCCCCTGCGGGGATTCGGGTAGTGGAGGTAGTGTTGTTGAGGGATAAGCGGGGGGATTTAGGTATAGTATTTGGGGGGTAGTAGTCATGTTTGATTCACTGTTTTTCAGGATGCAGCCCGGGGGTTATATCCACTAAGTTGGGAAGTCTTTTTAGGTCAGAAGGGAAGGGCCTTTCCACAGAGGGTAGGTTTAGTGAGGGTGAGGGGGTGTTTAAGCGGGGGTAAATTTGAGTACGGATTCAGTGCCAACCGGACATTCTGGGATTATCATACCGTAGGTGAGCTTTTTGATAGGAGACCAAAACGGAGTTTCACGGTTATTTAGGGCACGTCTGGTCGTCCCGGCTTTTTCAAACCTTGATAATTACAAAATGAGAGTTTCGGCTAGCAACCGCAATAATCGCGAGTTGTCATAATTCAACATTTTCAACCCCCAAAGAGCATGTCCAGTCACAACAAAAACGGATTTCAAAAAAGGTCACTCAAAAAAACCAGAATAATTATTACACGAAGCACAGCAGTGCCTGTATTACGATAGTTATTTTTTTAATTTTGTTTTATTTAAAAGGGTTGATTGTAATCGGTTATTGTAGTTTGCATACACTGTTCCAAAATGACAGTTTGTGAAATACTGGTCAGATCAGTATTTCAGAAACCTTCATTTTGGCATGGTTATTGAGTTTTGATCATCGAGTTTTCATGGCAACCAGACATGCCACTCGGAAGGAAAATAGCGTTTTGTGGCAAACCTCCGTAACCGGGGTCAAGACGAAGGTTCGAGGTGGCAACCAGACGCGCCCTAAAGTAAGTAGGGTATACAGGTATGCTAATAGCGATATTGTAGGAATCACCGGCGATCACAGCGTGCTAAAATATTTTCCTTTTGTTCCTTTCCTACCTTGTCTCCTTTGTCACTCATTATCAATCAAAGAGGAGGAAAGGGTATGTATGCCTAGATAGCATACTATATGAGAGGATTTAAAGTATCATACGGGTACAAAAAGAACCGTCCGGCAACGCAACGGCAACCCCACTACCACTATAAATTTACTACCCCTACAACCACAACTACTTGAAATAAACTGAAAATATGTGTAGACATACAATAAATATAAGAAAAGCTATATGTAAAATTAGAAAACAAAAAAATCAATACTTGGTATACCATCCCCTTGCATCTATGACAGCAGCAACTCTACTAGGCATAGACTCCCACAACCTTTCCAGAAAATCCCCTTCAATATCCTGAGTCCAAACCTGATTTAGAGCTACTGCTAGATGTTTTCTAACAGTTTCTGGGCCCCCCTTGGTCTTGTGGATGTTGGGAAAGCGCTGGTGTAGCTTTTCCTTCATCCTCTTCCAACAGTGCTCAATAGGATTGAGGTCAGGAAAATTGGCTGGCCATTCCATAACCTGTATGTTGTTTTCCTCAAACCAAGCCATGGTATATCTTGCAGTATGTATCCTTGCACCATCCTGCTGAAAGATAGGATCCCCAACTGTATCCTCCACCTCCTGCCAGACATCAACTAAACCATCCTCCAAAACTCCAATATATACAAATCTATCCACACTCTTGTCAAAAATAGGAATCAGAGGACCCTTATTTCTGCCCCAAATACAAGCCCACACCATCAGCTTTACCCCTGGCCCCTTGGTAACTCCATGAATACAGTCTTTGTGCCACTTTTCTTCAGGTGTTCTGAACACCCATATACCCTTAGGATCCTTAGACTTTTCAACCAAGGATTCATCACTAAAGTTGACTCCTTCAAAGTCTTCTTTTGTCCAACCCTTATACTTCATTGCTCAAGCTAACCTCTTAACAGCATGCTCATCCTTTAGAAGAGCTCTTTTCCTAGCTCTCCATTTCTTTATGTTGACTGAGGCTAAAGCTCTCTTGACTGTTTGGAGGGAGGAATTTGGTGCAACATCATTGCGCAATTCTGATAAAGTCTGGCGGCATGCCTTCTTAGACTCTCCGACTAGGCGGCGTTGGGTTCTGGAATCGATAATTTTGGGTCTTCCAGGTATAAGGAGGTTTTTTGCATCACCCCTCTTTTGGAAGCCGTCATAGAAAGTTTGAACAGTACTCTTTAGACAGTTTAAGAGCTCTCCAATCTCTCCAAAAGAGATTTTTTTTTTTCTCAGAGCAACTATTTGCCCTTTCTCAAACCCTGTAAGGTAGCCTGTCTTGTGTGGAGGCATCATGGTTGAGGGGTGGTTGATTGTAGGAGTGGGGTGTTTTGAGGTATTGCGTGGTAACCACCGATCATACGGATCCTTTTGGCCTAGTACTTTACATATATGGCCCACAGCGATCGGAGAACAACCCGGGGATAGATGGGAATACTTGACTCAAAGGGAGCTGGAACTACTTTGTCATAAGACCATCTCTGGATGGATTTCTGCAAGTGCAGAGGTTGGATGAAGTTCTTGGTATTGCCTATATAAACCCTCATTCCGCCATAGATAGAAGGGTAGGCAAGTGGGATACGAATCTGAATAATATACAACTGTTTCCTCCTGAGCTTTATTCTTTCATTGTTCCTCTTTCTTTCACTTGTCCACTCACCAGCTCCTCCTCAATCAGCCCCTCATAACAATATATATACCTATGGGGAGTGGAGGTGCCAGTAGAGGCACTGGAGCGAACTTGGGATTCAGGACTAAAGTTTGTCAATACACTCTGTACCGAAGCTGCTAAGGGCCCGTCTACCTAACAGTTCCGTCACTGAAATTTGTAGGGTGGGCTCTGACGGTACCGTTAGCTCAGGGTTGTGTTGCAACTGACTGTGCCAAATATGGTTACCTAATTTTCAACCGTCAGGAATTTTGGGTGCTTAAGGGCCAAAACTAGAAGGTGCTCCAGAGGTGCAGTAGCAACACCGTCAGCCTCAAAAATTGATACATTCTCACTATGCCTAGGACCTGTCATGTCCAGAATGGCCATACCACCACTGAAAATCCGATGCTTTTTTGCTCCAGTGGCTCTAGGATAAATATATCAGAATTGAAACCATTGCTGACTCCCATTCAGATTTTTTTTGCATGGCACCATGAGAGATTTAAGCTATAGTGTGAAAACAGCTAAAAAAGAGTCACTAGAATAGGTGGAAGGACTCTTGGAGAGTCATTGTAGATGGCATGTAGAGGATATAAGTTGGGTCCACTGTTTTAACCAGTCGGAAATGGTTGGATGGGAGAGGAGGTTGGGAGTTGTGAGCCTAGAGCCTTCACCTTGTGTTTTGTAAAATTTTGGATTTATCCGCTGACGGTGTGGCAGGGGTTGCAGTATGGTAGATGGTGCGTTAGGTAAACACAGAATGAGAATTCCGCCCCTAACACTCCCGACCGTTAAGAGCCCCTTGACGGTTGCCACCGTCAAGATGATCTAAACGGCCGTCTGTAGGTAAACGGGCCCTAAACTGATTGAAATAGCGGCTGTCATGCCGATCCCTCCGGCCTGGAAAGCAGCTATAAGGACAACCAGAAACTCAAAACTGGCAACCAAACCTTGGACACTAAAACAACCTACGTGCGTTTCGTAAACTACATCACATCCTCACCCAGATCCCCAAGGATTCATCGAACCCGCGCCCCCAGCCGTGCCCCAGAGCATTTGTGTGACCTCGCGGGGTCTCAGGAGCGGAGGGACCAAGCGGTAGCAAGCTACCAGAAGTGGCGCGGTAATAGCGCTTTGGGTCAACCCGCCTACGACGGGAGCTCGCTCTAGGAAGCTTGAGACAAGCAATGTCTCCTCCGGCAGGGAAATCATACAACAGGGCCCCAATCCGATATCTGATAGCAGGAGGTTTAATGAAATGTAGGATAAACAAAGGGGATCTACCCCTGTTCCTGCTATAGAAAAACTGCAATAGGCGGGCTTGAGCCCAGGATGCCCGACCATACCCTGTTGGAAATCGTGGATGCTGCTCGACATGCTCAGAACCTGCTCGATGCGCTGAGAAAACGTGTAACATACTCGCGATATCGTTTCATCATTCTGATAATTGTTTCGTTCGTTCGGATAGAGGTTTCGGAGACGTGCTTAGGCTTAAGGTCTCATTAGGAGGAAACGATGTATCCGCCGGAAGTAGGATATGCATCCGCGAGGAGCGGGAGTGTTCAAGGGACTAAGCAGAGGCCACGGACAATGGGAGTCCTCATGAAGCTTGTCATTGTGAAGCCTATTTTCTTTTGTTAGCGTGGTTGATATATGAAAATTATACTAGCTTCACTGAGCCGGTATCCACCAGTAGGTAGCCTTATGGCCCCCACCCCCGCCACAGCATTATGTTCCTTGGGATAAGCCAACCCTTAACCTTACCCGGTCCCACAGTCCATCTGGAAAACACCACCCTTATGATACTTGTACCTCAGGTAGCGACACCGCACTATTCATGCACACCCGGGAGTATGCAGAGGGAAGGGAGACTTGCGTGGACGAGCGTGGGCGAGAGTGGATATATCTGGTGCCCCGTGAAAGGATAGGAGGATGCCTTTTTCACGAATGATAAATGCTCCTGTTTTTACCATCTTGTTAGTTGTGCTAAGAGATAGAGCGCGCAAAAGAGTTGAACAGAGAGAATATCCCCACTCTCCAATGTCATGAGCTGGCGATTAGAGTTTTCTTCCCTTCCGTTAATAATCGCCGTTTCGTTCCGCCATTTCACCGTTCCGCCGGCACAGTTTAGTTTTATAGTCGCCGTTTCATTCTGTCGGTGTTTTAGTTCCATTGCTGTTTCGGAAGCCGTAGCTGTTTGCAAAGCTATTGTTGCTTGAAATGCTCCTCCTTCTATCCCTAATTATTCTACTACTTCGGTACCAGAGCCTCCGGTAGTCCCGCCGCCACCAGTGAAGCCAATAGGATTTGACTACTCACATATCCCACATGCAACCGTGTGTAAGCCCGCTGAGAAGATCACTACAATGGCGCTGAAACTGCGAGAGAAGAGTGTGGAAGGTCACGGAAAAGCAGTCAAAGCCTGGGAGAAAGCGAAGGAAGAGAAAAAATGGGCCATTCGGCACGATGGCGAAGTGGAGGGGCTACGACCAGGGAAGGAAAGAATGGAACTGGGCGGGCGGCTGTTAGTCATCGTTCTGGAACCACCTGTTTACAACCCAACTAGAGCAAGTACCACCTTCATGAAATGTTCATAAAATTCGGGGCCAGACTTTTTTTGGGGGGCGAGTAGTGCATTGGTCACTCTAATATCTCCGCTAGGGTCATCACCTATCTAACCGGACCCCTTCCATGCCGACTCCAAAGGAAAAGAACAATCATATCTCTAAGCTGTAATATCATGATTTCCTATTCGCAAAGTTGACCTTGCAGATGCCCACCAAACAGCGCACGACCAATACCGCCTAAAGAAATCCCTCCAGACCTATTTCTACCGCAAAAATTACACAAACCCGCGAAGCCCGAAACAGGGTACCCAAATTCCCGTCGTGTAAGATATGCTATATCTTGAGATTTTCTCTTAAGACTGAGCATAGTTGAGCCACTCAGCACTTTCACAAATTTGGTATGGTCAGTGCCGTTGTCCTGGCAACAAGGACAATTCTAGTGATGACCATGGTAGCAAGGCCTCCCTAATATCGAGGTTTTGCACTCGCCGCACGCACTCCGCGGGACAAATTTGCCACACTAAGTGCAGATGGGAGAAAAACGAGGTTTTGCAGGTTCAGTTGAATGTACTTCAATTTCTTGGCAAGCATGAGAGAAATAGGTCATGGTCTCAGTCTCTAGTAATAAATTTCTGTTACTAAGTCTGTTTAGATTATGTCTGAATTGGATAAGAACAGGGCTGCTAGGGGATAATTGTTTAAATCGAGATTCATAGTTTAGGAATAGCGGTACGGTAGTTCTTGCAACAGGCGTAGGACATAGTTGAGGGGGGCCGGGGGTGGGGTGTAAGATTGGGCGTAGGGGGCAGACGGTCACTGTATTATGGGCGGACAGTTAGAGATTGTCAGGTATTTGAATGGAGGTTCGGTTGTGAAATTGAAATCCTCCAATCACAGTATCTGTTTACCCTCCAAGTGCAAGGTGAAGTGCGTGCATAGTGCTGCACTCCAGGAGTGCGTGCAAGCCCCGGCACTTCCAGTCTGCACTCCAGTAACCCTAACCCACCTCGTTGCTGTGGTAACTGGAGTGCGTTCGGCAGTGCAAAGCCTCGATAGTATACGACTGCTGTACAGAAAAAGAAGCAAATCGAAAGCACACTTTTTGAAACCCTGCCTAGTGCCTCCGCCCCAACTAACAGCTACCAAAGCTACCTTCGATGTATTATCTACAATACCACCTATTCATCCCGGTGTCCCCTCTACTCTCTACCCCTTCTGCAGTTCAGGCAGTTAGCAGTGAACACAGTTTCCAGCAGCAGCAGGGCAGGGTTGACTTACTACAATAGTTGGATCAATTCTTCCCATAGGCCAGACATGAGTAGCGTACTCTTCAAGATCCTGTGGAGAGAAGGTAATATCCCCTTCGTGTTGGCCCTTGCCCCAGGCGGGCGGGCGAAGGAAGACTTTTTCGAAGTTGAGCATCAAGGACTCTTTGCTTGGTACGCCTGGGGCGAGGTCGAATTCGCGCATTATTGTTGGAGAAGTTCTGGTGGCTGTAGGTTGACCCGGAGAAACATATGAGTCCGGAACGGTGACCAATTCCCACTGCTGGAAATGTATTTCTTTCCTTTTTTCGGAGAATGAGATGAGGAAAACTATTTTCACCTGTCCGCCGGAGTTCTCGAACCACCAGTTGGCTTCGACCTCCAAGCGATCACGGGATTGGGAAACTCCACATTCGATGACCACGGTTGGCCAGTCGGCTGCACCGTGGCGAGGTGACCAAGGTTCCCAGGCAATGTTCGCTTGCTTTTGGCTCCCATTACCTTCGTAGATGGCGGCATCCATCCGGCAGGTATAACTAAGTAGCCCCATGCTACCTATCTTCACATCCAACCTGGTTCCGAATCCACTGCCCACCATTGCCTGAACTGCGCCAGCAAATATTTTCACTATCAATGTCTCTTCACGGTTGAAGTAATGGAAGCGGACTCCTTTCTGGTGTGAATGGCGAATACGCTTGATCACCTCAAGTTGGTCTTGCATCACAGGGGCAAATACTAGGTACTGGCCAGCTTTGCCGGAACGTAATTTTTTGACTTGTGAGTCAATGGCCCTTATGAAAGACTGCCTATCGCGGTATTGCTGGTGCTCCACATCCTTTAACCCCTCGGTGAGATAATAATTCATGTCGTGTGGTGCGCTAGGTTGTGGGCTTAGGTGTGCTGAGGCTAGAGAGGAAGGTGGGGAGAGATCCGGTCTCCATCCCGGTGGGGGACATCCCAATGGCTGGGGGGGCTGGAAGGGAGTTCGGGGTGCATCCACATTCTCAGCAGGTACGGCAGCCATTTTTTTTCTGGAGGTCGGTGGCAGCTACGGGGGAGAGTGCTGCTAGTTAGGTGGTATCAGCGTCGGAGGTTGTGGATTGTGGATTGTGGATTGTGGAGTTGAGAGAAAGAGGTGTGGTGGTTGCAGCAGGGAATCAGGGCGTTGTTGGCTTTTCAGTTCGGGCGGCGGGTTTAGCTGGGTGATGTCATCCGTGACCGTCACACCAGCTGAGGTTAGATTAGACCTGATCACAGTTCAGCGAGATAGCGCCAAGCTTGTACTAAGATTCCTGGCGTGTGATTTGGGGGTGAGCGGGTCAACTTCAAGATGAATCTCCCAAGTCATTTCCTGTACGAGTACTCGCCAGGATCAGAAGTCTGTCCCCGACCTTTACCTAAGCGCTGACTGTTATGTACTGGTACTTGAAGAGTAATGTGCTTGGCTCATGGCAACCGGTGACATATCATACCCTATGACACCACATCCGGGTGGCAATTTTTAATCCACTCGATACTCACGGAACCAACTACCAGTGACTCTTTGATTAAGAATTCTCAACGATAGACCATGAAAAAGGTATTCCTACCCTGAAGGAGGAAGGGGAAGAATTCTGGACTGAAGATGAACAGGACTTGAAGTTATACCACGACGTCGTTCTAGCATAATTAGTCTCTATTTTTCTGGAAAGAGGTTTTCCGATATTGGCCAGCAGCTGAACCTTACCCCCAACATCTGTGCTAAGATCACAAGGGATATTAAAGATCGTGCTGGCTTGGAGGAGGGAATTTCATCAGATGCAAATTCTTCCTTATCAGTATGCCTTAAGCCAGACATCTTGGATCCTAAACATCCATCCGGGCGCCACCCTTGTCTTAGACATGATGAGGAAGAACACATTATATCTACTGTATGACTGAGTTTTGAGACCAGATGAATGCCCTTAGCTGACCTATGTGACGCTACTGGATTGGAGAAGAATGTTTCCAACTCTACACTACTTTGAGTTCTATACAAGCATGGTATCAAGCAGTATAGTGTTAAGAATCATACACGGGGCTAAGGCACACGACAGGTAATGATTCCTCTATGATGTAGAAGTAATTAGTTCTTAAGCCATTGCCTACACAACATTGATAGTTAAGTCCTTTGACTTCAAACAAGTTGCACTTAATACCTTAATCGTCTTAAGTCCTCGTGTAGGACTTAATACTTTGGCATGGGAGGAAACATAGTCCTCAGGTTTCTTGAAAGAGAATAACTTGAAGGACTACCAGTATATTTTTATAGTAAAACTTAAAGTGTAAGAAATAACTTAAAAGAACATATGAAGAGCTCATAGTTAGGGTCCTAGTGACTCTTTATATAGTTGCTCTTCACCCGGTGTGACTCATACCTCACATCATGTGAAACCTATAACTTACAACTTTATAAGTCATGTAAAATCATCAGCTGCCAGAGGTTTGTACTGGGTAAGGAAGTTCAGGTGTCCAGGAGCTCAGGGTCAGGGTTCAGGGACTCAGGGCTCATGTAACTGAGAGAAAGAGAAAGGTGTATTTCCTGGGTACAGATGTCGAAAGGTAAATACCAGATTGTATGGAGAAAAGTAAACTCATAAAGTTTTTTCTTTTTTTTGTTCTTATTTGCCTCATTTAAATTTTTATTTATGGGACAAAAAGGCATATGGAGTGCTAGCTATGATGCCTAAAAAACTGCCCCCTCTGAGACCAGGCCGAACGGCAGAGCTAAAAGAACCCTCTGAGGTAGAAAAAACTACTCCTGCCCATAATCCTTCCAATAAACTACTCCACCCAATAACCCCTACTACCAAGTGATAAAAGAAAGCTAGCTACCTGACAGTCAACTAAGAACCTGTCCAACCCTAAAAACAAAATACCTAAAGGCAGAAACCCAAACCAAACCCCTAAGAGCCAACAATCACAACTTAAATCCCCTAGATGGGGACCACTAGACCATATGTTGAGGACTAAGAGGAGGGGGCTGGAGCTCCGGACGTGAAGGGTATAAGGGAAACCACCATAAAGGCGGTAACCAAGAAGCAAGTAGAGGAGGTTTGTGGTAGGCGTGCCTGCGACCGTATGTCCTCCAGGAAATCTGATGATTGGGGCAGTAAGGTACCAGCTTGACAGGTGGTAGTAGTAGGGTACTAGCTGATCCAACTGTAGAGGAGAGTCCTAAGTGAAGCAAGTATTTTACCATATCTCTCACATAATCCCTTGTTCTAGGAGAGATAGCGTCACTATAGTAGACAGGATCCCACCACCTGCCAGTCAAAATAGCCCTAAAGAGAAGAGGAGGGGTAGACCCAAGACCGTGGTAAACAGCTATCAGTTATCGCATTTGTATCTGACTAAATAGTCGCTTAGGGAAGCAAGACAATAGAGATATCAACTAAAGCCTGAAGGCTATTCTCTCCTACCGCAAACTGTAGTCCCCGCTATCTGCTGCTAGTAGTAAAGGGGTTGCCAACCATGCCAAAGCCTAAGCAATGTGGGGTAGAAAGAGGAGAAACATTACAAAGATGAAGAACCCCAACCAGGGATGGAACCAAGAGAATCAAGAATTAAATCAAGGCCTCAAGAGTGAGAGGAAGTGGGTCCACCTCCTGTAGCCAAGGCTAGATGGAGGGAGTTGGGGGGTGGTGATGGTGCTAGATGACAAAAGCCACAATAGTAACTATAGTATTGAGTATTCAATCACCAGAGGTGTAGCAGAGACAGAGAATAAAGTAAACTCATAAGGGGCACACCCCTTTATATAGATAAAGGAAACCTAATAACCTGTGATCCTCCACTAGTCACATGCAGCTGTGATGTGTTCCTTTTCTTCTATTGGTTTTCATTACACAAGCCAACCACCCGACACTACAAGATACCCAACCCATCTGATACAAAGGAAAACTCTGTGTAGCAACCACATTGTCCCAATCCTAGTGGCTATGACAATATAGGAAAAACAACTATATAAAGAGTCACTAGGATCCTTGAGCTTAGGTTCTTCACACATTGTTCTAAGTTCTTTCCTATACTCTTATATTACAAATAAAACAACCTTACACTCTTTACGAGATCACCTCTTCTGATAACTACCTATCGGAAGATAGTACGAAGACAACTACATTGATAGTTGTACGAGCTCAACTTATCATGGTAGTATAGGCGTTGTCAAATAGGAGTCCTAGAGACTTAGCTATTGTAACAATGTAGGCATAGGCCTAAGAACTATTATACCTAGCCCAGAGAGAAGTCTCATTACCCGGGCCTGTTGCTAGAAGCCCACTGGATAGGATTTGTAAAAATTGTTGAGGAACAGGAATGAGTGACAGTGGAATGGAAAGTATCAGAGAAGAATTCCATTCTTAAAAAGCAGGAACTCCTAGAGGTAGCTAGAGTCTGACAAGAGGCAAAGGTAATATTATCCACTGCTGACTTTATTAAATTAACTTTAACTCAACTCTGTAGTCAAGTAAAATATCTAACTAACAATAATTATAATAATAGGATCGAGGACAAATTCTACCAAAAACAACACAGTCATGGAGGAGAAAGGCTTGGAGAATTGAAAAGCTAAAACGGACAGGAAAGAAGGGAGGAGTCGATGCCTAACGCTACGTTAAGCATGTTGCATCACCAATAGTGTAGCCTAAATGTCAGCGTCTTCAACACCAAAATCCTAACTCCATTCTCATGGATGATGGTGCCCCAGCACATACAGCATTTTATACCGACATGGGTGAATGTGTAAAAGGAGGAGTACGAAAGTAGCATGGCCACCAAACTCTCCCAACTTTAATCCCATCGAGCACATTTAGGATCTTTTTCGAAAGAAGCTACAGTATTATCATCAAGGTCAAAATCGTATTACCACTATTACGAAGATGAAAGTAGAGCTTTGGGAGGCATGGCAGCAGCTTACAGTAGAGGAAAGCAACAGGGAGATATTAAGACTACTGACAATTATGCAAAGATATATTGCAGTAAATGGTAAAAAAAATTATCATGCTTGATAACTTGAAAACTACGTTCCAGCAGTATCGTCAAGTGGTCTTGATGTTAGTGCTCTCGAGTTATCTTGGGGCACCACCCATTTCCATTGGCTAAGCATAGTATCAGTACATGCAAACCGGTGTTTAGGTAAAGGTCGGGGACAGACTTCTGATTTTGGCGAGTACTTGTAGTTCTCACATTAGCGCTTCCACCTCCCCCCGCGGGAATATTTTTATTAGCCCGTACCTCGCTTACTCTGCACAATCGTGAAATTCTGCCCAGGCCTTGTGTCGAAGAACTCACCCACCATGCTGCCAGAAGAAACTGTTGACAGCAAAGCGGTACTCGAATTTTGGCCCGCATACACCCGCACCCGCGGCTGAACCATCCTCCTCAGAAGGACTCTTCCCTTCTGACCTAGACAAATCCCCCAACCCAGCAGATATAACCCCCGGATGCATCCCCAAAAGCGGTGAATCGAAATAGTCAACCCCCAAAATTCTATGTCTAAATCCCCGCCGCTCATTCCTCAACAACAACACCACCTCCACCGTTAGAATCCCCCTTATAGAGTGGCCAAGTAATATTACATCCATGCCTGGCTTCTCAAATCACACAAGCTATTTCGAAAACACTTCCGTCGCGACAGAGATGTTGTACCTAGTCTAGAACTTTGGGTACACCTTTGTGTGAACGTACCAGCCCAAATCATCCAAAGTGACCGATAACAAGTTGTGCAGATGGGCGGTGAAGCTCTGAATGCTCATTTCATTGCCCATGAAGCCATGGATATAGAGCAAAAGAAGCTTCCGCTTCCCCCTGGGGATAGAGGCTGTAGGGTGCCACTGAGGTTTGTACTGCTGGACCGTAATCCTTGCCAACAGGAGCCGGAGGACGAATTCTCGGCCAATGGTAAGAGAGGGTATAGTAGCTAGGTAGGGGAGACGATGGAATAACGAGTTCCCGGTGGCAATGGAGGCAGCAAGCCTCACTTGGGAAAGCCTGCGATGTGGTTATTCCTACCGGCAATCTTTGTTTCGCGTTCGTCTATTGGTTTGTTTCTTCTCCCGCTTCACTGAGCTGAAGTCAAGCTACCGATATGTTACCCACATTCGTAAAGACGTTGAAGGGCTTGGCCTAAGGTTTGCTAAACCTGAAATGCGGCTGACCCGACAACATCCTATCCTATTGGCTCGCTTAGCTCAAGCCTCTTCTGTCTCCCGGATGCCAATTGGTGGCGAGATATTAGGATACTCTTATCCAATAAGTTAGCAGTATGACAACAGCCTGCTTCCGGTCTTGCGGGGTACTTGCACTTTTATCTGCTGCGATCTGTGTCGGATTTGCCGGAGCTCCGGGCACACTGACTGGCTGGACAAAGGTGAGAATCAGGAAGCATCGTGTAGGGTAATTCAAATGTTTCCACAGATTCAAGCTTGTTTCATGGTGTAGTGAAGTAGGATAGTGGGGGGTTCCCCACCATATGATACCACAACGTGCCAGCTCAGATGTATAGTATAAGAAACGGGTAGCTGTGTTCTGTCAGGCGCCGCACTGGAACTTCACGCGAGTTCCCATTGGTTGTATGATACCGGAATTGAGTCTTTCAACACAACGAGACAAACCTCAATACTGCACTCCTTAGGCAAGTACCGCACACTTGAATTTGGACAAGAATAATATACCACATCGCACCCACCATCTTACTTGGATCAAGTATACTTTCCGGGCATTTCCTAGAAACAATCCGGCTAATAATGTCTATAATCAGTGTATATAATATAGTTAAATAGATGCCTCAACTTTATTACTAAAAAATAGACCAGTACTAACGCCCCGCATCAATTATTCCCTGGGTACTGAGGGGTTATCTCGCTGACTTCAAGAAAATCTATTCTTCACCGCTGTGTCCGAGTGAGCTAAGATGATCGGAGCGGATAATAATATACGGGAAATACTTGCATACACCATGGCTAGCCATTACTACGAGCCCGTTGCGGGATGTCCCCGACCCTTGTCCGGGTGTTCCCACACGCAGGTCTATGGATATCTCATCCCGGTGTCGACTCCCTCTAGCCGTGACTGTTCTGGTCCTGTCCGAAGAAACAATTTGACAGGAATTACAACCCCAAAGAAGGGGTCACCGCCAATCCCAAGGTTCCGAAGGATGGAACGTTCTTCGACATCTACCGGGCATGGACTATCTCTTCCTCCTGCATAACCGCCCAGCTCCAATCTGGATACGAACGGACTCATGGTAGAATTGGACTTTGCCCGTAGTCCTCAATTTGTCAACACAAGAGCTATGGGGAAAATTCCGAACGATTAGATCGTTGATGTGGCAGTGCTAACGGTTGCAAAGGTGGGGGGCGGCGCATAAAGATTGTCCGCCGCAGTCAGAGCTGTAGCTCAGCAATCCTGAGCTGTCGGGACATATGGGTGACGGGAGTTGGAGTATAGCACGGCGGGAGCACTGGGGTACCATGGCTTCCTGGTTTGGAAATGTGTTTAAGAGAAGTCCAAGGGCTAAATATCAATCTGCTTAGATTATTTCCCGAGTAATATTTTTGGTGTAGTTTAACATTTGGTCATTCATTCCTTTATTGAAGGCATCACATTCCGATAACAATTCTGGGCTAGATTAGAGGCGGTGTGGGGGGGGAGGTTGGGTTGATATTGATCATTAGTGGGTGGTTAATTTTGTCCACGCACCATATTCACAACCCTAGTGAGAAAGGAGTCTGATTGCTATAATGTATTGGGCCAGGAAGAGGATCAGGCAGGGAAGTGGATTAGTTAAAATACACAAAAAAATAGAAATATGGAAATCTCAATTGACGCACAACCCTGAAAAGATGAGATTCAGGAGGGGAAGTGACACCTCTGAGCCGCCGTTTTAGATTTCCCTGTTTTTGAGTTGAGTTCAGAGATTTACCCCTGCCGAACTTCCCATAGTGAGGGTTCGCGCAAAATTCACATACAAACCGATTCACATCTGCGTCTGATCTACTTACCGGTTCAGTACGTTACCCCAACGAAGAGACACCACGAGAACGATCATGCCAGGGCCGTATCACGAAGCAGCAGGCGGTGCATTAGGGACCCAGATAGATACCAAGATTTTTCAGCTGGGATTGCAGTCAGATTGCATCCGGATGGACGGAACCACTTTTCAAGGATGCTTGGATGGAAAACAAGCTGACCTTTCTTGGAGACCTTACAAGTTTCACCCTGATGCCAAGGATTGGCCAACACTCATCATAGTGTGCGGTATCACAATCATACAAAAGTTTTATTAGTACTGCCCGCTGGTGGCTTTTGAACTCCGAGGGCCAGGTGAAAAGCGTACTCTTGATTGCGGTTGATAAGGCTGAGAAGAAACTTCATCTGGAGCTCTGGGAAATGGGCCCAGTCTAGAACCGATATGAGCTCCGAGACCGCCCTGGCCCCACAGCAACTCTACCGAAAATGGTAGACAAATTGGAGATCTTGGTGTTGAAACAGACTATGGCTGGACCTAGTGTTTCGGCGTCATCACAAGAAACTATTAGTGTTTGGGAATCTATCACACCCGCTGGATGTAGATAGTGGAAGTAGGGGTCAATGGCGATTAAACAAGTGGTATGAGAACTGGAACAGTCCAGTGTTAGATGTTAGTTGTGATACTTGATTTGTTTCTATCTTGTTTGAAGGGTCAGAACTGCGACAGATTTCTTACTTCTGATTGTTTTATCCTTTGTATTTTTTCCCGTTATGTTGTTTCTAACTCTCTATAAAAGACTCTGTATGTCGCCGTTCTTTTCCTACAAGTTATCTATCAGACCTATTCGTTCTTTTCTTGGTCAGACGATATCAATCTCTACTTGTTCTTTTACCACTCTCGCTGTTGCTCTTGAATAGAAGTGAATATATCGACAGGATACGCTTGTCCCATATCCTTCACACTTGGGAGGTAGAGCCCCAAAAAGAGCATCGTTAACTTTAAAGTTTGAAAACATTTTCCTTCGTCCACCCCTCCAATCCTCTCCCTCTCCCT
>LN891163.1:102321-122343 GCA_900010015.1 Tuber aestivum
TCCTCTCCCTCTCCCTCTCTCTCTCCCTCTCCCTCTCCCTCTCCCTCTCCCTCTGCCCCCCCCCCCCCTCCTCGCTCTCCCGAGTCCTCCTCTCCCGCTTCCTCTCCCGAGTCCTCCTCCTCTCCCGCTTCCTCTCCCGAGTCCTCCTCCTCTCCCGCTTCCTCTCCCGAGTCCTCCTCTCCCGCTCCCTCTCCCGAGTCCTCCTCCGAGCCCTCTCCTCTCCCCTCCCTGCGATGAAGGAAGGGGATTTAGTTTTCACCCAAAAGGACCTAGAGTTCGTTACGGGGCCTCCGGGGCCCCGAAAACTGCCGGTCCCTGCCCCCGTTCCCCGCCCCGCCCTGGCGTTTGGCCCGGGGCGGGGCCTATTTTCTCCTCCATTCCCTCCCCGGTCCGATACGGCCCCCCGCCCTGGCCACCCCCTGTATGGGGCCCCGCTACTGCTCCCACCAAATTATATGGCTGGGAGCACAATTGGGGTCGCCCGGTAGCCCCCGTGCGGGGGGCGGGGTGGGGAGGGGGGAGTTTGGCGGCGCCCCGTGGCCGTAACGGGGCGGGGAGAACTTGCTGAAACCCGCCCCACCCCGCCCCGTAACGAACACTAAAAGGACCTGGAAGAATATGCTAGATGTGTGTGGAATCATCTTTCGTGAGTCAAGCTCTCCCTTTCAATCTTTTATGTTACACTTGCCTCACGGGTATTGGAAACTGCATTCAATGCTAATTTTTATAGCATGTCCACACGTAGAAGGGAAAGGAGGTAGTACTGGTGTGCTACCCATGCGGTGGGTAAACGGCTGGGGGGGATTTGGTTTACTTGTATGCAGATCTGTTTTGCTTTCGGTGGATCTTGTTTTGCTCGCGGGAGGGAATAACTACTCTCCATAGATAGTGAAACTTCCGATATTTCCCACCTCCAAGACTTCCAATCCTCTAGTAATTCCAGTGTTTCCAGAGTCCCCATATTTGACTTCTGGGAAATCCCTCAGAAAATTCAATGCCTCTTATAGTTTCCAATTCCGGGACATAGGACGTGAGGAAAAGATAATCAACTTAAGGGCTACCAAGGAATAGACCCTCTAAGAGTGGGGTGAACACACTTAGGAGTTCGGTAGAGGGCTGGAGGACGGCCCCTGCTTATCCCGTACGAGTGAATATTTCTGTCGGGACCAGGAGGTTGTTTTCCGACTTTTACTGATACCCGAGCACAAGCGCTCAAGTTGCTGGATTAGAGTTTCATCGCTCCAGGTGAACCAACACCAGGAGGAAGGGCAACTCCAATCCGGAAACCCGAGCAGTATGATGGGCTTATTGTTGTAAATAGTCAAGTACGCTCTCACAAGTCTATTGTGAGGAACCAACTTATGTGACATGAGCATAAGTTTGGTTCTGAGCTTTGAGTTTTCTTTGTTAGACTGATGTGGTCTATGAGATAAAATGGGGTATGGAATTAGGACTAGGATGAGATGTTTTATTCTTTCTTTTTAAGCATGTTCACTCTTAGCTGGAACCAATAGAGTCCTTTACAACTCCACACTCATTGGCATCTCCTCCCTCTACCAAAAGGTTGTAACGACCCGACAAGATAGAGCTATGGTAACCTACGTCTACGCCCATACATAAGACCAAGAGGTCAGATGGTAGACATGGTGGATATGCAGGCGCATATCCGAGAGATATCTGATGGTGCAGAAATCTCTAAGAACAGAAGGTACTTAAGGAATAGGTGTACCTAAGTAGTGGTAATAACGTGACAATGTCCGCTCCGGCCTATGGATAGGTCAAAAGGCTGGGTGAGTTTACCCTACCCAAGGAAGTCACGTTACCCTACCATGGAAACTGGTTTCGTGTCACCATAGACATACTTACCCTACCTTTGGGACACTATTACCCTACCTTCCGTCGGAAATATTCTGGGAGGAATTTCGGGAAATGTTAGGATTGTTTGTTATGCAATGACGATCGACGGGCACTTGGTTGCACTTTGATCGGAAGACTACGGGAGGAGCTAGAGTGCTCCGAACAAGCTGTAACTTGGTAGAATTATTCCTAACAGGTACCTGTGGCCCCAGGGTTCGCCCCGGGCGTCACGGGCCAAAATGGGTGGAGTTGCTGTTATGCTAGTTAAATGGAATCTATGAAGACATGTCTATAACACTGTATGCATCGTCGCCGTCCGTCCGACCGGAAGCTGTTCGCAGGATATATAAGGGGGACAAGGTGAGAAGGTCAGGTAACTTCTCCAAAAAGAACGGAGTAAAACGGACCAAAACTGACGGAGTTAGCGTGAGCTATCCGGAAGGGTCCCCAGAGTAGTCCCGGGTAGTGCCGGAGACATCTGGGAAGGTTTTACGCCAATCAAGCCTCCACGTGCCCCTTTGCCGTAGGCTCTTTGTGGGTTGTTTGAAGACTCTAATAGCATGACACTTATCACGGTGAGTGGTGTGCCAGGGGTAAGGGACCATGGGTAGCGCCTATGGGTCCCGCCGCCGACACAGCTCTCTGAGGGAGCGACGTAGACCCCCTAAGTTCGTAATCAGGAAAGATAGAACTTAGCCGGAGGACAGCTGATGTCTACGAGTGCTTGCATAGGTCATAGCATATGGGAAGAGAGTCATTTAGTTAGCTTTCCTAAGGGTCTCGACAGTTAGCCACTGATGTAACGTGTTCGCACCGGGGTGCTAATCACGCTTCCGGGTACAATAGGGGTAGCGCATAAGTTGATCTACAACCTATGGGCGTACTGCGCTAAGGGAGGCTCCGAGAGAAAGATATAAAGAATAGGGACTTGAAGAGGTAACCGTTCAACCAAGTATATTAGAAATACTCTGTCCGTCGAAGTCTGCTGTTCCTCTAAGGGACTCAGGGGTCTTTTAAATACAAGCTTCGTCCATGTCCTGCATGGACGGATTTCCAAATCCTTCGTGAGCAATCCATAAAACAAAGTGAGTATCAAGGGATACTCGAAACCACAAATAAAACAAACTGAGTATCAAAGGATACTCGAAACCACAAGGAAAAACAAACTGAGTATCAAAGGATACTCGAAACCACAAGTAAAATAAACTGAGTATCAAAGGATACTCGAAACCACAAGTCAAACAAACTAAGTATCAAAGGATACTCGAAACCACAAGTAAAACAAACTAAGTATCAAAGGATACTCGAAACCACAAGTAAAACAAAACATAAAACAAATCCTTGAACCGAACGGACTGAACTCCAGTTCCGGTTACAACTGACGAGACACCGATGTGCAGAGGTTTTCAGTCGGGCAGGTGTATTGGTAAACACCTTGCAGGAACTGATGTGCATATGGGAGATTTCTGCTAGTGTGCGCTGACACCTATAGCCCTTCGGGAACACGGTAATGATGCCAGGGCAACCCTTACGGAGAAGGGCACACTCACGTTGGTCGGGGTAACCTGATGGGGGAGTTTTTGGTATAAGTCTGACTACTTAAAGATTATACGAGAACTCTCCCACCCCGACACAATCAACATCCTCTCGAGAGACTTTAATTGAGATAAGCCTGAGCTTCACGATATTAAGTTTTACCGTTTACTTTTATTCTTTACACTTTTGCAAGAGCTGTGTTCGAGAGATTTGAAGTTTGGTGCGGTTGCATCCTTAGGAGCCATCTACCTCAGGGAGCCCCCATTACAGTATATCGTTAAGCGAGCCTCTCGCTTAACTCTCCTCTTGAATTTTTGTTTGGATTGAACCAACGTTAAGGAGTCATGTCTGCTTTGGCAGTCACGATAGAAGAGGAATCCTCGAGTTTCGAAAGCAGTTTTGGCATTGCTGATGACCCTCTCAAAGCTGCCATTTTTAGGGCCTCTATTATCGCCGACATGAAGGGCATTGGCGGTACAAGCGCAAAGATACTTCTTGAAGCAGCCCCAATCGAAGTCCCCCGACATTGTCGCCATTTAGTACTGCATGATGCAGGCCTCGCTGCGTTATCCTTCACGAATGATATTCCCTTCGCTCAAGGAGTGGCGGAGGGGTATGATCATCAAGAAGCCGAAAATGAGACCCGTGGACCTCCTACACTCTCTGTCGCGGAGTTTTCTCGCGATTACGTCGAACCCTATATCCTGTTAGGCGGCAGCCAATTCTAAGTCTTATGAATTGTAACTGGGGCCAATAAGGTTTCTCGGAGAGTGGTCAAGAAAGCTCGTAACAAAAGTATGTATCAAAGTATAACGAATATATTGATAAGATCTCTTCTCCGTTCGCTGATAGTTCTGAACGCTAAGGAGGCACCTCGATATTTATATTCCGCGTCTGGGTGGTCGCGGGCTACATCTATCTTATACCAAACAATGTACCTTCTCCCATTTACTACCCTTACTATTGTAACGGGCATCCGTTTGACCCTGGTAAACTTCGCGTCTTTGCTCGGACTACAGTTTCCATGCGTTGTCGTATTTCCGTGAGGGCGTTTGAAACCTCTCCAGTGAAAACGCATGATCCCTTCGTCTCGGAGGTTTAAGTACACGCGAGTGGTCTCGCTTCGAGCCAACTCGCTGTCCTCCTAACTCTGACTGGAGTGATCAGCTCCGTCGAGAGACTTATCAATGCACCGTTGACTTCGCAACTTGACTGCATTAACATTGAGGACTTTCCGCCATGATCGGACTAGTCAACGTCATGGGAAAGTCCCTCAACCATAGCTAGGCCTCCGGTTGGCTCTATACTATGTGGGCGTAAGACTGGGCTCCGTGCCTCATCCATACGGGCACGTCCCAATAACTCATTGGACTGTTGGTGATTTTTGTCCCAACACTTTCTGTCCATGTCCGAGGTGGTCAATCTCGCTTAGCCTGTAGCTCCATGGTTACCCGTCCGATTGACTCCATTCCACTTTTCACACACGGCCTGAGGTCCCCTCTTATATATCCTGCGAACAGCTTTCGGTCAGACGGACGGCGACGACGTATACGGTGTTATGAAGCATGCTTCGTTTCAACCGGTTTATACTGTTGGGACACCAAATTCCGGCGACTCTACTACTGCGCGCAGGGCGAACGGCGGAGCCGGAGGGGGGTGTTGGCCATGGATTTTTCGCGGTTTTTAGGAGGTCTGTGCGCGGGGAAGGTCTGTGTGTTCATATGTGTAACATATCCTACGAGACGTGACTCGAGAAGTCACCAGCGCTCGGAAGGATTTGTTGCAATGGAATAAGGGGCAACGGAAGAAGTTTATGAAGGAAATCATTGGGTCGTCTGTGGCATGGATGAAAAGGCAGCAGGATGCCTTTGTCGCTATGCCGAACAATCAGCTTGCGATGAAAATACGGATGGATGCGCTAGAGAAGGCATGGAATGAAGGGTATCACACCGATGAGGATAATGATGTGCTAATGATTGAGGCTGCACCGGCATTACTGCTGGTCACCGATAAACCGGACAACTTTTCGCAGCAGCCCCCGATGTATGCTAGAGACGATCGATATAAACCAGAATTAAGTCCGTTAGGGTTGGGGATTCTGGAAAGTTTAAAAGCGGGAGAATCAGAGGCAGCTCAGTCCTTTGCCCGCGTTACAACTCGTTCGCTCTCCAGGTCGGTAGCTCGAAGTCACTCAGTTAGTCCCATCGGGGGTATATGACGACATGCGTCTCCAAAACCCCCTCGATCTAGCACAACGAGACCATTAAGGTCTCCGTCTCTATCAATTACTGTGACCCCAGTCCAGCCCCTAGTGTCACAAACTCTCCTCCCTCCTCCGACAGCGATCGGATCAGTTCCGACCCCGTTCCCTACTCCTGTTTCTGTCCCATGGCCAGTCATGCGAGCAGCGTCTCCTGGCTTAGCCGAAAAGGTCGAAAGGACATTGAAAATGTGGGAAAATCCCAAACGAGGGAATCCAAATCCCTTCACAGCCTGTCAAGGCACTCCCGTCCCTGTCGCGGCTACCCCTAGCCAAACCAACCGGCCACCGATACAAGTGCCAACGGCACCTGTTAAACCTTTGGGTAATGCTGGTTTCTCTGGGTTTGGACCACCACCGCCTACACGATGACCCTACTGTACCCCCACCTGTCGTGGGTGGGGAGCAAGACATGACAGATTTTGTTACCCACCACCAGTTGAGGTACCAGAAAGCCCTCCGGCGGCAAGCAGACAAGATAAGAGAAAGGGAAAGGAAACGGGAAGGGAGGAACCCCTATGTGGGTATTGTCTACAACGAGGTCATGAGGGACCTCCAAAACACCCAGAGACCTGCCCCGCTTTGGCGGAATGGTTAAAGGTGTCGCAGGCTGCGCCAAACCCGATACCGTCGGGGAGTAACCAGCCAGCAGGCTCAGTGCCGCCACAAGCACCGTCAGGAGGGGGTCCTCCGGATGATGGGAATCGTGGTGGTCAAGACGAGCAATTTGATGGTTATGAGAGACCAAGGGAAACCTTTGGTGGCAAGGCCGGAGGCAGTGGAGGTGGTAACCTACCTCCCGGTGGTGGATTCTTTGGGGCTGGCGCAGGTGATCCAGGTGATTCCGATCCTGATGACAGTTCTGATGATGATGCCGATTCCCTACCTGATATCACACCCTATTTGGGACTACGTTGCAATGGCTGGAGCGATGAGAAGAAAGACCGATATGACCGTCGGGCAGATGCACTGCGAGAACGGTTGTAAAACCAATCTCGTTCCTCGTCTTCATCAAGTCGCAGGAAGCCGGAGAAGCTAAGCGGCATTCCCACATTTAAGGAAGTGATTGCGGACCTGGCTAGTTTTCTGACTCAGGTCGAGGTCAAGTTTGAATACTTTTCCGATTGCCGTCTGACGGACATGGATAAGATCAATTTGGTCATACCTCTTCTCGAAAACGAAGCTCGCAACTGGTACCTGGGGATACAAGCTCACATCAACCGTGAGGCTGCGAAAAGAGCGGGAATGCCGTTCAATGAGAACGGGCCACTCCGGACATGGAAGGGTTTCCGTGAATGGTTGGAGCAGAGTCACGGAGGTGACAATGTGAATCGGGATAAGAACCTTCTCATGTGGAATAACTTAGTGATGACCCCCAACCAGAGCAGTCCTTACCTGGATAAGATTATCGATCTGATGTACAAGCTGAATTACACAGACCATCAGCAGGTTAAGGATAAGGTTAGGGCTGGGATAAGTTCCGAGCTTCGAAAACCATGGGTGTTGACGAAACCCCACCCCGAAGCCCTCAACCAGTAGCTAGATTTGCTTCGGCAAGTTGGTCACGATCTAGAAGATGATAAACGTTTCAGACATCTCAATGACGAGACGCCTTCGAAACCACGAGAGAAGAGAGAAAAGGAGACTTCTAAACCTACTGGAAGGTTTAAGAAAAGAGAAAAGGGTTCGGGTTGGAAGGACAACAAACCGCGGAAGACCGCAAATGTTGGCGCCTGGAAGCAGGCTGGGACGTCTGAGTATGCAATTGCTCATCAAGGCATCCCGCAGACCCTGACTGATAAACGACGCAACAATAAGCAATGCACTAAGTGTGGGAAGGAAGGACACTTCTGGAGACAGTGTTCGATGACATCCCCAGTTGTTTATGCCGTGAAGAATACTGCGGGAGTGAAACGGTCACATCCACAGGCAGAATCTTCGACAAAGGGCAATAAACGACTCAAGGGTATTGAAGCGTCTCGTCCGCCGCCTTCGCGTCCCAAGCTGTTAGAAGCCCGCAAACCCTCTCCTACGATTATGGAGATTGATACGGACCTCGGTGAAGGTAAAAACCTAATCCTAAGAAGGAGATAACATAGGCTGACCTATCTAGATCTATGATGATCTCGAAGGAAGGATAGCCACTCAAATGGAACAAATTAAGGTAAGAACCCATTCACGTTCACTAGCTCTTAAGTCCTGAGAAGGTCACCAATACAGGAGAGTTGAGGGACTACCTGGTCAGGTAGATGTTACGGTCGCACGCGTTGTTTGGTCTTTTCTTGTGGTTCTTGGGTTTTGTTATTTCTTATGTTTTTTTTCATATTAGACATTCTGGGGGAATCACTTTCGGGTTTTTCCTTGGATGAGCATTCTGCTCCGAGGGGTCGCTTCGGAAAATAGGAACCGCGCGACATTCGGATGGGGCACAAAGATGCCCTATTTGGCACCGCTTGACTGGACGTCTCCAGAGAGCAAATGTATTTTCTTGTCTTATATGGGTCAGTTGTCTAGTACGGTGGGAATTGGTTCGGGTTATTAGTCTTGAATAAAAGTTCTCTTTCAACTTTGCCTGAGGAGGGTTTAATACCCGAAATCATGCTGGCATGATAGTAAACAGCACTCCAATCGCTTTATTGATTAAACAATTCTTGAAAACGTTTACCGACCCGTTGTGGCCACTCTTGTGTCGAAAGGCAAGAGACTAGCAAGAATGAGTATGATTAGACAGCAAAAGAAGGCGAGGCACTCGAGCCCACCCCGACATAGCAAATCAATTCACGTAAGGGTGAAACTGGATTGGCACATAGGGTGTAGGCAAGTGAGTGCCGAAGCGCTGTTGCTACTAGATAGCGGAGCAACAGGCCCCGTGCTAAGTAGTCAATGTGTCAAGAGTACCCAAGCTCCTTGTGTAAAGAAAAGGATCCATACTCCGATTAAGGATGCAAGCGGAAATAATATACCAGGATCAGGTCTTCATTATACCAAGTCATTAGACTTGAAGATCGGTGATTACATAAATGGTATGCGCTTTGAGGTAGCTGATATTGCCGACAGAAGAGTCGATGGCTATCTCCCAATGTCTTGGTTGAGAGATCATAACCCCAACATAGATTGGAAAGTAGGATCCCTGACCTGGCACTCAGATTTCTGTAAGGCAAATTGTCTTACAGAGCAGAGGCGGTTAGTATACATGTCAGATGAGGAGCTATTGGCAGAAGACCCAGAAAATGTATATTTTTTAGGAACTGTAGAATTTGCCGATGAGAGAGGTGGAGATGTCACAATCCAACTCCCGCCGGAGTATAAGGACTTTGGTGATATCTTCAGCCAAGAAAGGATAGATGCGCTACTGGGACATACAAAGTATGATCACAGGATCGAATTGATCCCCGGAAGCACCCCACCTTGGGGGCCCATCTATCCAATATCAGAGAAAGAGCGGAAAGCACTTCAGGAGTTCATAACTGAGATGTTACGAACAGGAAAGATAGAAAGATCTACTTCCTCATCCTCCGCTCCCATACTGTTTGTGCCAAAACATGATGGCACACTGAGACTGGTAATAGATTACCGAGGGCTCAATAAAATAACGGGTGAAGAACAGATATCCTCTCCCATTAATGAATGAACAGCGAGGAAGGCTCTCCAAAGCCACAATGTATACCTTGATGGATCTCAAAAATGGATATTGAGGGATCTGGATGGCCAACAAGGCTACCGGAGATACACACTCGCATGAGGAACTCACGGCTTTCCGTAGCGAACTGGGATTACATCATGTTAATGTGATGCCCTTTGGGTTATGTAACGCGCCCGCCACCTTCCACAGCATGATAAATGACATATTCAGAGATATGCTGGGAGAAGGAGTGGTAGCCTATATGGACGATATCCTGATTTACTCAGAGACCATTGAAGAACATGTCTCATTGGTAAGGCGCGTAATGGAAAGGCTGAGGGAACACCGACTATGTGCAAACATAAAGAAGTCGTTCTTCCACCGACGTGAGATAGAGTTTTTGGGTTATAGAATATCCGAAAAAGGAATATCTATGACCACTAAGAAGGTGGATTCCATCTTGGAATGGAAGAAACCGACTAATGTCGTCGGAGTCCAAAGTTTTCTGGGCTTCGCCAACTTCTATAGATGGTTTATAGAGGGTTTCTGCAAGATAGCGAAGCTTTTGATGGACCTTACTAAGAAGGATGTCAAGTTTGATTGGACCCCTGCTTGTAGCGAGGCATTTTTTAAGTTAAGAAAGGCCTTTACTTCAGGACCAATCCTAGCACACTTCGATTCTACCCGTCAAACCAAGTTGGAGACGGATGGAAGTGACTTTGCTTTGGGTGCCGTGCTGTCTCAATTCTGCGAAGATGAGAAATGGCATCCAGTGGCCTTTCATAGTAGGAAGTTCCACCCAGCGGAGATAAATTTTGATGTACATGACAAAGAAATGACTACCATAGTTGCAGCTTTCAAGGAGTGGGAACATCTGTTTCATTTGGCAGAGGGTGAAATCTCGGTTTACACCGATCACAAGAATTTGGAGTACTTTAATAGTACTAAGACCCTCAACCGCCGACAACATCGCTGGGCAGAATTCCTGCAACCGTTCAATTTCAAGGTAGTTTACCGTGAAGGAAGGTTGAACACGAAGGCTGATGCACTGTTGAGGCGTGGAGACCACCGCGCTGAAGGGGGGAGTAATTCTCTATCAGAGATACCAAAGCCGTTTTTTCGCCCCGGACAATGGATTGTGGGACAGGAGCGAGACCTCTTACGACCACAAGCATTGGCAGCCTGTCAAGGCTACCGGTTACAATCAGCATTTTTGGATGCATTACAAATTGCCGCGAAACAGGATTCTATCTATGTGAAGGACTTAAAGGCTGTGTTAACGGAAGACAAAGGAGTCGACCGAAACCTAACAATAGAAAGAGATCTTCTTCTGTATAAGAACAGGTGGTACATTCCTGACTCACAGGAATTGAAGGATAAGATCATGGAAGCTGAACATAACTCCCGTATTGCGGGACACTTTGGAACATATAAGACGGTAGGCAGGGTTAGGGCTAACTTGTTTTGGCCTAAGATGGATGAGAGCATTACGGACTATGTTCGTACATGTGATACCTGTCAACGGAATAAATCCGTCAAGCATAAGAAGTTTGGTTTACTGGAACCTGTTGGTGTACCTGTGAAACCATGGACGGATATCTCAATGGACTTTATAATCGCACTACCGCAATCAGAAGGGTATATAAAGATTTGCGTTATCGTGGATCGATTCTCAAAGATGGCACACTTTATACCTTTGGCCACAGAGATCCCCATCAAGGATCTGGCTCTGATATTCCTGAAGGAAATTTGGCGGCTCCATGGGCTCCCAGAATCTATTATCTCCAACTGGGATAGTCGATTCACATCCAAGTTTTGGATAAGCCTGATGCAACAATTGCAATTGAAACTACGTTTATCGACAGCTTTCCACCCTGAGACCAATGCGCAGACTGAGTGGGTGAACCAGACCTTAGAGCAATACTTAAGAAGTTATTGTTCTTATCAACAAGATGATTGGGCATCGCTACTACCTTTGGCGGAATATGCATACAATACATCAACCTCTGAATCAACTAGGTTATCTCCATTTGAGATCAACTACGGTTTCAACCCACGGAGCAACTGGTCGGGTACTGTGTCAGAGCAACAAGGTGTTCACCCCAGTAGCGAGATATTGGTAAGGAATTGGGAAGGTGTCTGGCAAGAAGTCCGAGATACACTTAAGCGAGCTCAAGAGAGGCAAAGGAAATGGCATGACCAGAAACGGTTGCAATCACCTGAATATGTTACGATGGAAGATGTCACAAATGGCAGGGCAAAAAAGGATGATCGTGTGATGTTAAATGGAAAGAACATCTGCACTAAACGACCTATGGAGAAGCTGGACCTTCGAATGTTTGGACCCTTTGTGCTCAAGCGGAAGGTGGGTAACCGAGCTTACGAACTCCAATTGCCTGCCCGTTGGTCAATCCATCCAGTATTCAATGTCGGACTCTTAGCGCCCTATCGTGAAGACCCAAGTGGTAGAAGGACTAAGGAAGTCCCTGTCCCAGAGATAGTAGACAATGAGCCCAGTTATGTTATCGAGGCAGTCGTAGATAGTCGATGGTATGGAAATATGAAAGCGAAATTTCCTGATCGCTTCGTTCAGTACCTAGTTTCATGGGAAGGCTATGGCATGGAGGAGAACTCTTGGGAGCCATATGAAATGCTAGAAGACACTGGCTTACAGGCCATAAAGGATTTCCACCATCGGTATCCCCACAAACGCAGAGACCATAGGGTTGAGGGCGAACTGAACCGGGGAAATAAAAAACGACGTTAGAGGACTGGGTCGGTCCTTAGAGAAGAGGGGAGTGATGTAACGACCCTACAATATAGAGCTATGGTAACCTACGTCTACGCCCATACATAAGACCAAGAGGTCAGATGGTAGACATGGTGGATATGCAGGCGCATATCCGAGAGATATCTGATGGTGCAGAAATCTCTAAAAACAGAAGGTACTTAAGGAATAGGTGTACCTAAGTAGTGGTAATAACGTGACAATGTCCGCTCCGGCCTATGGATAGGTCAAAAGGTTGGGTGAGTTTACCCTACCCAAGGAAGTCACATTACCCTACCATGGAAACTGGTTTCATGTCACCATGGACATACTTACCCTACCTTTGGGACACTATTACCCTACCTTCCGTCGGAAATATTCTCGGAGAAATTTCGGGAAATGTTAGGATTGTTTGTTACGCAATGACGATCGATGGGCACTTGGTTGCACTTTGATCGGAAGACTAAGGGAGGAGCTAGAGTGCTCCGAACAAGCTGTAACTTGGTAGAATTATTCCTAACAGGTACCTGCGGCCCCAGGGTTCGCCCCGGGCGTCACGGGCCAAAATGGGTGGAGTTGCCGTTATGCTAGTTAAATGGAATCTATGAAGACATGTCCATAACACTGTATGCGTCGTCGTCATCCGTCCGACTGGCAGCTGTTCGCAGGATATGTAAGGGGGCCAAGGTGAGAAGGTCAGGTACCTTCTCCAAAAAGAACGGAGTAAAATGGACCAAAGCTGACGGAGTTAGCATGAGCTATCCGGAAGGGTCCCCAGAGTAGTCCGGGGTAGTGCCGGAGACATCTGGGAAGGTTTTACGCCAATCAAGCCTACACATGCCCCTTTGCCGTAGGCTCTTTGTGGGTTGTTTGAAGACTCTAATAGCATGACACTTATCACGGTGAGTGGTGTGCCGGGGGTAAGGGACCATGGGTAGCGCCTATCGGTCCCGCCGCCGACGCAGCTCTCCGAGGGAGCGTCGTAGACCCTCTAAGTTCGCAATCAAGAAAGATAGAACTTAGCCGGAGGACAGCTGATGTCTACGAGTGCTTGCATAGGTCATAGCATATGGGAAGAGAGTTATTTAGTTAGCTTTCCTAAGGGTCTCGACAGTTAGCCACTGACGAGACACCGATGTGCAGAGGGTTTCACTCCGGCAGGTCTATTGGTAAACACCTTGCAGGAACTGATGTCCATATAGGAGATTTCTGCTAGAGTGCGCTGACACCTATAGCCCTTCGGGGACACGGTAATGGGCCCGGGGCAACCCTTATAGAGAAGGCCACACTCACATTGGTCGGGGTAACCTGATGGGGGAGTTTTTGATATAAGTCTGACTACTTAAAGATTATACGAGAACTCTCCTACCCCAACACAATCAACATCCTCTCGAGAGACTTTAATTGAGATAAGCCTGAGCTTAACGATATTAAGTTTTACCATTTACTTTTATTCTTTACACTTTTGCAAGAGCTGTGTTTGAGAGATTCGAAGTTTGGTGCGGTCGCATCCTTAGGAGCCATCTACCTGAGGGAGCCCCCATTACAAAGGTCTCATCTTTGTTTCCTGCCACAGCCAGCCATCCACTGCCATCATACTTCCTGTTGCTCAACAGGTTATGAGCCTGGATTAGCCAATACAATCAGACATCTTTTTCAAAAACTCCTTAAGCCTGTCTCACAAGGTCAGCCTCAACTGGACCCTCCTCTCTACCACCAGAATTGGTTCCTCTACCATCTGAGATTGACTTCAGTACAACAAACATCTGTACCGTGGTGCTTAAACCCTATCCCAGGCTTACCAGAGTAGATAACTACCAAGTATGGCATGGTACTTGGTGTGTTGCTTTTTGTAACCTTGAATGGCTTGATCTACCACTGGGAGGTAGAGAAACACAACCAGTCAAACAGGAAGGTAAATCAGACTCTACGTTTGCTACTTGTCTTAAACCTTAGGACAGAAAAGATGCTACAATCCATGGAGCCCTCATTAGGGGTACCTTACAACAAATCCTTCAATTTGTTACCGATGCGCAATCATCCGGTGAAGCTTGGCTGAACCTGGCAAACCAATTCAATCATCATAGTAATCAGGTACCAGGGGAAGACTATAAAGAGGTCTATACCCCTGTAGCTCAGTTTGAATTACTAGAACTACTCTTGAGTGTAGCAGTCAAACGCGGATACAAACTTCGTCAACTTATGTTACGGCCACCCGGCCATGGAGACAGGATATGCATGGGGCTTCGGTTGCCGGTATTGGTTGTGGTTTTCTTGGTTACTGTATGAAGGATTTCCTTTATATGAGTGTGTTTTTATTAAAGCCAGCATATGGGCACTCAACCCCCAAAACTTTATTTTGGTATAACCACCTAGATAGACCTTTAGAGCATACTCCCAATAGCTCAGAAAATATTCTAGAAGCTCCAACGACCTCTGTAGCATGTTTTATGTAGAAAAATATGTAATATCTCAAAAATGATTTTTTTCTATAGAAAAAAACTACAGCTCTCTGGCTACATGTAGAACCTTTTTTTAAATCAAATGCGTACTTAGTTCATGTGCTATTTATTATTAAAGTCAAGATATTTTTTCTGTAAAAATGTGTTGCGTGAAGTACTTCTTAAATCCTGATGATAAGTAAGCGATATGTAAAAGTACAAACCTATTCCAAATGCCTAATTTCTGAATTATAATTGCTATAGAATAAGGCTAGCTTTGGGATCCTCTTCTATTTCTATTACTATTACAATATTTTACTGTTTTCAATTTGTTTCAATTGATACTTTCAATTTCCCCCTAAATCTCTCTTACCAACTCTAAATTTGTTACCATGTTGAGCTCAGATAATAGCGATTGGAATGATGAAAGTGATAGTAAGTTTCCCAAAGTTAGAGATAAAGAATATTGGATTATAGACACAGAATGTACTAAGAGTAAACAAGGTGCTTCAGAATCATCTAGTTATTCAAGTGATGCATACTCTGATAAGATGAGTGCTGATGAGTTGAGTGAGATAAAGGTATGTACAACTAGTTTGGAATAAGAGATACAGATAGTCTAATAGTAGTAACTAGGATGATAATTATGAATATCATCTACAAAAGTTAAGTAGAGTCTGTCATTGTCCACTGAAATGTAGTGAAAAGGCATCAGTAGGACAATTGCGTAGCTGGATAAAGTTCAACTATGCCATACCACTCAAGCAAAGAAAACTTCTTGCCAGTTACTTGATCTCAGTAACAATGGAGATCACCAAAGTAAATCGTAAAAGAAGCTATAGTCAGCGTTCTTTTCTTACTCAGGTAAGTTTCCCAGGTATTAAGCAAGGTGAAATACGTTCGCAGCATCTACAGAGACATCATTATCTACTGCCATTTCTTGGATCAGTTTGTCATCAATTCTTTGCCTGGTATTGGAGAGTGGGACGCTATCATCTACAATCTCTAGTAAAGCACTTGCAGCAAACCCAAGATCCGATTCCTCCTGTGCATGGGCATAGCAATAAGCCATCTCATCATTCCCTTTCAACTGAGCTATCCCAGAAGATAAAGTCATTTCTCAAGGCATTAAAGAAAGATTCAGGGGAACCTGTAGCCACAAGAAGCTATAAACGAACTATGAAGGATGGTAGTATAACAACCACTGTTGAGCTAGACAATCAGGTTCTTCTACCTTCCTTCTATACCTATCGTGGACTCCATCGGGAGTTCTAAAGGTTGAACCCTGGGGTAAGTATCTCCCATTCTAGCTTTTAGCAATTTTGGAAAAAGAGTGAGGAGTTTAAGTCCTTGAAAATTCGTTCACCCGCTAAGGACATCTGCGACCATTGTACAATTCTTAAAGCCAAGCTGGGGCCATCCAAATCACAGAGTACTCTATATGGCGAACAGGTTCTGGCTTCAGAGAAGTGGTCAGAGGCAGAGCAAAAGCTAACTAAACATCGCAATGAGTATCGCTAATGTCGTGACTTCTATGAGGCTACAATTTTCCAATCAACACAATATCCCCAAGATATAGCTTGCCACTCTTTTGATTTTCAGCAGGTGGTTGAAATTCCCAAACTACCCCAACAGCCTGGCCAATGGTATTTCTTCTCCCCGTTTAAGTTATACTCTTTTGGCATAGTAGATGAAAACCGCAATGATAGCTGCCACTACCATTATTTATATACAGAGGCCCAGCAGGGGAAAGGTCCTAATCAAGTTGTTTCTCTACTAGATACCTATTTGAAGTCAGGTAGAAAGCTTAAGCCACATATCTACCTGTGGGCAGATAACTGTAGAGGGCACAACAAAAACCGTACTATGATATTCTATCTCTGCTGGCTAGTCCAGCAGGAATTAACTGACAGTATAGAACTGTGCTTTCAGATCAAGGGTCATACAAGGAACTCAGTGGACCGTGGGTTTGGTACAGTCAAATATGCTACCTCAAGACGCAGTATTTAGACCCCTGATGACTATAGTAAGGCAGTTTCAGAGAGTACTCTTGCTGGAACTATAAAACCCATTAACCTCTTTGAATCTCCTGCACCAAATATATTTTGTGACTGGGAAAAGGCACTCAGTACTGTAATGAATGAAAAAGTAGGCTATGTTCGAGTGAGGAAGAGAGTGTCTTGCGGTCCTTATTGTTTCTACCTAACCGGAGGTGTCCTATATATACACAATTCTCCTTCGTACAAATAATCCTTTTCCTGATTTCTGTTCCAAGTCTCCCACCACTCTTTGCGTTTCCAATCCAACTACTTTCCTCCTAAAACTCTTCTGAATCTTCCAACGTCTCATCATACTGTTACAGCACCTCCGTAGTGCAACACACGTTTGTATCAACCCCTTGTACATCTTCCCACTAGCCTGTGAAGTATTTATCCACACCTCCGACAACTCGAAACAACTCTCCCACACTTCCACTATCACTAACACATCCTTCCCAAAACCCTTCAGCCTTTGCCGAACATTACCGAGAATCATGATAGAAGCTCCACGAATTTCAACAATGAAGCCACTAAAAGGTATTCAAAGCTTTCAGGTATTCCTTTTTCTGAAAGAATTCCCAGGAGTTGTCTTAGCGAAGGAATTACCCTTTAGTGATTGGCAACAGTTTGATTTGAAAAAGGCTGGTGTTGATGAACTACAAATTCGGAATGTAGTGCCTGAACTAATTCTACCAATTGGACTCAAGCTTGAAAGACACTATGACATGTGGAGTAAGTATGGTCCCTATGCCCCAGAAGATATTCGTTCCACCTGGCTTTATACAGAGCCTACTATGGATACAATTCAACAGGCCAAGGCAGTCAAGGTAGGAAGAACTAAGAATAAGACACTTCCTCCAGCAACTGAGAGGTCAATACCTAGTAGATCAGATACTATATTTTCTAATACACTAACTACAAGTACTAGTAACAAGAGACTATGGCAAGAACCAACTCCACAACCAGATGGAAATAATACTTCTATCTCTAGTGTTGGAGCAGGGGTTGATACTAGTATGGTTGCTGCAGAACTAGTAGAGCAAGAATTACCAAAACCTAGAAAGCGGGGAAGGCCACCAGGATCAAAGAATAAAAATAGTAGAAAAACCATGTAAATACTATTGTTTCACATATTCTCTTGGATAGATCTAGAACTTATATACCAAATAAAATTTTAACCAAGTTACTTTATTTTTAAACTTTTTTATCATGGTAGAGTAGTTGATTTATGAGAGAGAAAATGAAAAACTCATTTATCTCAAGAATATTTTTCTTTGGTTGCCACCCCGCAAACTCATTTTCCCAACAACAATGAAAAGTGCCCATATGCTGGTTATAATAAAAACACACTCATATTATGATTGGAAAGTGTTGGCGCACAACGGAACTTTGCAGAACACAGTAGGGACATCGTGGCTGTGCGCAATGGCAAGAACTTTCTTTTGTATTAGTGATCAGGAAGGATGTTTTTTTATATAAGGGGGTATGCCCCCTTATATTTTATGTTCTTTACGCAATCTGGTAATCTCCTTCGGACACCTGTACCTAGCCTGAGGAGTTACATTCTTTTCTACGTTGCATCCTCTTGAACCCTTGAACCCTGACCCTGAACCCCTGAGCCCCGAGCCTTGTACAACTTGCTTCAGTTGTATCATACTCCCGCACCTAGTCCTCATCTCCGGATTCCTAGCTGCCCTGATCGTGATGTACCTTGAGCTACCGAATCCTCTGACTTTGCCCATTACAACTCAACATCAAAAGTGTATTTCTTTATGGAGATATCATTGTCAAAACTTACCTCAAACTTCCAGAAGGATACCAGAAGCCAGGGAAGGTATTGAAGCTTAAGGAAGCTATCTATAGTCTCAAACAGTCACCTTCAAGTTGCTTATGGTACAAACAACTCATCGAACCCCTTGAAACAATTGACCTAAAGGTTACGACTTTGACGCATAAATACTCATCTCCAAATACCTTTTCTGTTGTGTATACATTGATGATATTGTTACACATAAGAACACACAGACCTTCCCCGCGCACAGACCTCCTAAAAACCGCGAAGATTTCATAGCCAACACCCCCCTCCGGCCCCGCCGTTGGCCCTGAGCGCAGTAATAGTGTTGCCGGAATTTGGTGTCCTGGCAGTATAAACCGGTGAAAACAAAGCATGCTTCATAACACCGTATACGTCGTCGCCGTCCGTCCGACCGGAAGCTGTTCGCAGGATACATAAGAAGGGACCTCAGGCCGTGTCTGAAAAGTAGAATGAAGTCAATCGGACTGGTAACTCTTGAGCTACGAGCTAAACAAGGTTGACCACCTCGAACATAGACAAAAGGTGATGGGACGAAATCGCCAACAGTCCAATGAGTTAACAGGACATGCCCGTAAGGACGAGGCACGGAGCCTAGTCAAGTGCTTGCACAGTATAGAGCCAACCGGAGGCCTATCTGTGGATGAGGAACTTTCCCACGATGTTGACTAGTCCGATTGTAGCGGAAAGTCCTCAAAGTCAATGCAGTCAAGTTGTGAAGACAACGAGGCATTTGATAAGACTCTCGACTGAGCTGATCACTCCAGTCAGAGTAAGGAGGTTGGTGAGTTGGCTTGAGGTGAGACCACTTGCTCATACCTAAACCTCCAAGATGAAGGAATCATGCGTTTTCGCTGGAGAGGTTTCAAACGCCCTCGCGGAAAACACGACAACGCATGGAGACCGTAGTCCGAGCAAGATGCACAGTATATCAGGGTCAAACGGGATCCCCGTACGATAGTAAGGGATAGGAATTAGGAACAGTACATTGTTTGGTGATAGATAGATGTAGCCCGTGACCACCCAGACGCGGAATATAAATATCGAGGTGCCTCCTTAGCTTTCAGACCATCGTCCGTCTCCGCTACGCCATCCTCCGTCTCCGCTACACCTCCGGCGATTGAAAACTCAACACCATGATTTCTATCGTGGCTTTCATCGTCCAGCACCACCACCCCCCCCCATCTCCCTCCATCTAGCCTCGGCTACAGGAGGTGGGCTTGCTTCCCCTCTCCCTTGGGGTCCTGATTTATTTCTTGATTCCCTCGGTTCCATCCTTGGTTGAGGGCTCCCATCTTCGTGATGTTTCCCCTCTTCCTACCCCGCCTCGCTTAGGCGTTGGCACGGTCAGCAACCGCTTTTCCACCTTCAACAGACGGCCGGGACTACAGTTGCAGTAGGAGAGAACAGCTTACAGGCTACGGTCGATCTCTCCATTCTCTTGCCCCCGTAAGACGCTGCCTAGTCGGACACGAACGCGGTTACCGATAGTTGTTGTTCACGGAATTGGGTCTACCCCTCCTCTACTCTTTGGGGCCTATTTGGCTGGCAGGTGGTGGGATCCCTTCCACTACAGTGACGCTATCTCTCCCAGAACAAGGGACTACATGAGAGACGCGGTAAAACACTTGCTTCGCTTAGGGCTCCTCTCCACGGTCGGATCGGCTGGTACCCTACTACTACCTCC
>LN891163.1:124750-141268 GCA_900010015.1 Tuber aestivum
GCACCGCCCTCTCCAGGATTGGCAGCATCATCCAAAGGTTACGAGGCCCTCGAACAGTCCTCCACGGCTGCTCCCCGGGACTCCTCCCTCCCTCCCTGCGTTAGAAGCTTCCGTCCGTGACCTCTCTCTCAGAGTCACGGCATCAGCTGCCCACCCCTTAGCAGCCCCGTTAGGCCCCCCCCCCTCCCCCCCCTCCGAAACAGACAAGACGCCCGCCGCCGCCCCCCACTCCTCCTGCTCCCCCTGGAGCTAAGTACCGCCCCCCTCCCAGCTATGTCCTAGACATCCGGGTTGAAGATATCGACTCTCCCGTGCAAGTTGATGGAGTGTGGTACGGTAACCCACGCACCTTCGCGGCCGGACATCCCCGCTCCTTTGCCGCCTTCCAGTTCGCACAGGGTGAATTCCCGGAAGAAGCTACCTTCCGCCCTGGCCCTGCCCCCTCCTTCCTCACACTAGCCCCACCCTCCTCCTCCTATGCCAGCGCTGCGGCCCCTTCTAGGGGCATGGTGCAACAGACCAGCGCCAAGGGCAAGAAGAAAGCAGCCACTGAAGCCCAAGTCGCGGCGTCGGGTGGTGCCCCCTCCCGGGTCCGGTAGGCTGCCCCCCTTCCTGCTGCCGAACGTCGCTTCTTCGCCCCTCGAACCGCCCCGGTCCCACACCCCGACGCAACTCGTGTGGCGGCCACTGCCCCTGACATCGTTGCCTCCGTTCTTCGAGAGGCGAATTGTCCATTCCCTGTCTCCTTTTCGGCCACAGTCAACGCACGTGGCGTTATCACCCTCCTAGCTACCGACCCCCTCATGCCTGCCACCAACTACTCCCCCTACTACGAGGCGCTCGCCAACAGAATCAACCAGTCCTTCGCTGTTGGGAATAATCCCTACCGCCCCTTCCGCCCCGCACCCAATGAGGTCCAGCTGGTTATCCACGGCCTCCCTGTTGCTTTGCTCCCACCGGATCAAACTGACCTCTTCCCCGCCCTAGCCGAGTCTATTAAGAACGCAAAGGATGTCGACATCTTCGGCACCCGTTACCTCCAACCCAATCCAAGCCTCCGGAAGGCCACCACCTCAGCAGTCATTATCGTCGCCCCCTCCGATGTGGCCCATATTGGGTCCAAGATCCTCCTCTACCCCAAGCTTCGCAACGTCCAGAATGCAGTCTCCAAGAACAAATTCATGCAATGCAGGCACTGCTGGAAGTTTGGCCATCCGGCCCCAGCCTGCACCGCCACCATCCCTGTCTGCCCAATTTGTGCGTCAAACCACACGAGGGCCAACCACCGCTGTGCCAACCCATCGTGTCCCAAGCTGGGCTACCTGAAACCCGTTCTTGGCTGCTGCCCGGCCTCCCCCCTCAAATGCGCTAACTGCTCTGGCGGCCACCCCGCTACCGACAGATCCTGCCCCTCCCGTCCTGCTCAGCCGACCCAACAGTCCTCAGGGTCTGAGGCGGAAGATGAAGGGGAGGATGACACCATGGATCAAGACGATGCCCCGCCAGGAGCCGCACGCACGCCCTGCCCCCCCTCCCTGGAAATGACTCCTCGGCCACCCCCCGCCCTGTTGTGGCCCCTATTCCCCGTGCTCCGGCACCCGACTCACGATCTGCTGCCTTCTTCGCCTCCCTAGGGGAATCCAGTTGCCCGTCTCCTTTCCCGTTATCTTCCTTTCATAAGTGATAGCACAACCCATGGATCTAAATTTGGTGGACCGATTGCCGCCAACCCCTTCTTTCCTTTCTTTTCTTTCCATTGTTCAACATAACTGCTTAGGGAGCTGGAATGTTTTTCTTTCACTTTTTAACAGCCTCGCTGCACTGCCATCTCCCCCCCAGGTAGTGGCCCTCCAAGACCCCCCAGTCTGGAGAGGGAAGCTACCGTCCTTCTCCATGTATAAATGTTTCTCCCCCCCTGTCGCCTCAGGCCATAAACCTAAGGTAGCCTTTTTTGTTTATCAGGAGCTCCTTGGAGCCTATCCTCTCCTCCCTTGTTTTTTTGATCGGCCTGACTCAATGGCACTGGATATCCACTCGCCGAGGGGCTTGTTTTCGTCATCTCTCCCTGTCTTTTGGATTTACAATTTGTACTCCATTAATTTTGTCTCCTCTCACTGTCGGAAAGTGTCGCCGGCGAATGCTTTTCCTCTTCATGATTTTCCTTCCCTCACCCTTGGTGACTTCAACCTGCACCATCCCCTTTCCGACCCCCTGCGCCAGTTCTCGGACCAAGACCTGCTGGTGTCCTCCCCCTACTTCGAGGCGGCCTCCGAGGCTGGCTACAACCTGCTCAACACGCCTGGCATCCACACCAGGTTCCCCTTCGACTTGACTACAAGGCCAGGTGTACTTGACCTGGCTTTTGCCAACAAGCTTTTGGCTCCCTTCCATGACTCTTGGACGGCTGATCTCCCCTCCACCGGGTCCGACCACGTCCCTATCCTCATTAAACTCTCCACGCCCTTGATGCACAAGGCCCCTCCGAGCCCGGACTGGGACAAGGTGGACTGGCCACCGGTACTTGAAACCCTGCGGAAAGCCGATGTCCCACCGCCGCCTTCCCTCCCTACATCCTCCGCCCTCAGCTCGTGGTTCGATCGACACCTTGGTGCCCTTTCAGCCCTACTCTTGGCCCCTGCCCCGCTAAAACGCCCCTCACTTAGGTCCAAGCCTTGGTGGTCGCCCCTTTTGACCTCACTGCGCCGCGCTTTCAATGCCGCTGCCAGAAGGTCCCATGCCTCCCCCTCTCCCACACTCAATACCAAGGCCCGTGAGGCCCGCTCCCTCTACTTCAAGGCGATCAAGAAGGCAAAGGCCGAGCATTGGAAGAGCTTCCTTGCCAAGGTTGACTCCCGCTCAGTCTGGACGGCCAAAAGGCTTGCCACTGGAAGAGCCCCCGACCGCTTCCCCTCCTTTCCCGGCCTCTCCTCTCCCGAACAGATTAACTCAGCACTCCTGAACCACTTTTTCCCCCACAAAACTTCCACTCCCACCCTGTCTATCCTCAGGCCCTTCCGAGATTCGCCCCCTCTCTCCCCCGAGGAGGTACAGAAGGTCCTGTCTAAGTCATCAAACTCGTCAGCCCCTGGCCCGGACCAGATCCCTTACGGGGTCTGGAAGAAGGTCCATGCAGCTAATCCCTCCCTCCTTGTTAACCTCCTCTCTCCTTTACTAGCTTTTGGCTTCCACCCCCCCTCCCTCAAAAAGGCCAATGGAGTCGTTCTCTCCAAGCCAGGTAAACCAGACTACTCCTCGCCCACCTCCTTCTGCATCATTGTCCTCCTCCAGACAGTCTCAAAAATCCTGGAACAGATTGTTGCCTCTCGCCTTTCCCCAATTGCCCGCTCACGCGGCCTGATCAACCCAAATCAGTGTGGCTCGCTCCCAGGACTCAGTACCTATGACGCCTGCGCTGCCCTCACCCACGAGATCCGATGCCTCCAGAGGCCCGGGCTCAAAGCCTTGTCACTCTTCCTTGACATCAAAGGGGGGTTCAACAACATCAATTCAACGCTACTCACTACTTTCATGAAGTCCAGGGGGGTGCCTCCATACAACTGTGCCTGGGTTCAGTCTTTCTTTTCTAACAGAAATTGTCGTCTTCTCTTTCAAGGGTCTCCTAATGTGTTCTCTCCAGTGCAGGTGGGCGCGCCACAAGGGTCTCCTATTTCTCCTCTCCTTTTTGTCATCTATGTGTCTCCTCTTCATTTGGATATTCCTAAGGGAATTATGTTTTCCTATGTTGATGATTTTACTGTCACGGTGGCTTCTCTCTCCTACAGGCGCAATGTTCAGCGCTTACAACATTACTTTCTGGCACTGAAGAGGAGGGCGATTGCTATAGGCATGTCCTTCTCTGTGCCCAAGACCGAACTGACCCACTGGAGGACCTCAAGGGACCATGGGGCTCGCTGCTATACCCCAGTCACCCTGGATGGTACCCTCTTCCAACCCGCCAGGCTGGTTCGCTGGCTTGGCTACTGGTTTACCCCTAGCCTGGAAACCTCTCCTCACTTCGCAAAACGGTTGGCACTCGCCCAGGGGGCCTTTGCTATCGTAAGCCAACTCGATCCCCCCGGCAAAGGCTTGCCTCCTTATCTCAATCGAAGGCTCGCTGTGGGGCTCATCCTCCCCATCCTTTCCTACGGGGCCGATCTTCTGGTACCCAACGCTTCTTCACTCCACAAGATGGAGGTCTTCTGGAACCGGGTCCTCCGATGGGTGACCAATTTCTTCCACTCCACCCCTACATCAATCCTCCCCTGCGAGGCCAGCATCCCCCCCCTGGTAGTCCTTCTCCCCCATAAGCGCCGAATGGCGGCCTTGAGATTGGACTGCTCCCCACCTGAAATTAACCCGGCCGTGGCCAGGCTCCCCTCGTCCTTTCCCTCCGCATCAGTAGTAAGGGCCCCGGACTCCAACCGGGCACTGTCCACCGGGCTGAAGGGTAACGCTTACCCCCTACTCTGGAAGACCCCCAGACCCTCTCCTGCCGTAAGGTCACACCTGCCTATTGATGGCATAGCTCACTCCATGGCTCGAATCACTGCCAAAGGAACCCTCCCAGGCCTGAACAGTCACCTAGTCCCCGCGGCGGTCAGCAATCTCTTCTCGTCTCAAAAGTACTCTCTCCTAAAAGCTACTACTCGGTCCCTCCTCTCTCAGGACGGTGCCCTACAAGCCCCCCCTCCTCTATACTATCCCTATCCTCCACCGGAGGCCCCACACCCCTTCATGGGGCTGGAGCGCTTTCTGGCTGGAAGAATACATCAGATGAGAGCTGGAAAGAGCTATCTAGCTGCCCATACCCCCTGGAACGAGCCAGACAAACCCACTACTTGCCCAGCCTGCGGCCTAGAGCCAGAGACCATGCAACATGCCAGCCTCTCCTGTCCCTCTAAGGCCGCCTTGAGACTGCTCCATATCCCGGGAGTTGATTCTTTGGGTGGCGAGGCTTCCCTGTGGGCTGATAAGGACCTCTTATCGGGCCTGGCACGTTACATTTCCGATACCAGAACCAACTTTTCCCCCCCCATGGGCGGGGGACGGGCTTCGCCCGGCACCAACCTTGTTTCAGATTGAAGGAGTAGTTCTTTCTGTTGTCTTTCCTGGTTTTAATTGACTTTTCGTATTGTATGTTTTCTCTGTGCGGGAGGAGGCTTGTCTAACGTTTTGTGATTAGTCGCCCTGGCGGGCGCAGTGGGTTGCATTACTCACAGGCGGGGATTTCTGGTGGAGAGATATTTCGTTATTGTTTGTTGCTTTTGACATTAAGGCTTTGTTTTTGCCATAGCTAGCGCTCCATGCAGGTTCTTGTACCTTAACAAAGAATATATGAGTTAAACAAAAAAAAAAAAAAAAAAATACCTTAGCTTTCAGAATCATCAGCGAACGCAGAAGAGATCTTATCAATATATTCGTTATACTTTGATACATACTTTTGTTACAAGCTTTCTTGACCACTCTCCGAGAAACCTTATTGGCCCCATTTACAATTCGTTCAACTTACAATTGGCTGCCTCCTAACAGATATACTCATTGCTGGAAAACTTGAACCCTCACTTGTCAAATAATGTGTGGACAAACTACAATCGCACTTCCAGTGTATGAACTCAGGAAATGCATTACTTTTACTTGGAATGGAAATTGAAACAACAAGCAAATCAATTCAGCTTTACCAGGAATGATATATTACTAAAATACTACAACTTTTTGATATGACCGAAGCTAAACCAATAGCTATTCCAATTGAACTAGTCTATTCAACACTGACAAAAGCCAAAGAAGATGACGAACTTTGTGACCAACAGCAGTATCAATGCATAATAGGATCACTAATGTACGCCACCATCACTACCCAATTAGACATTGCACACAGTGTTGCATTTCCAAGTTAGTTTTCATCAAAACCAATAACAACCCACCTCTCTGCTGCTAAGTGAGTTCTTCGATATCTTAAGGGAACCAAGATCAAAAGATTATGATACCATCAAAATTCAGATGAACAACCATTCAAATTATTTAGTGACGCCTTATTCGCCTCCACCCTTGATGATAGAAAATCGTTTACCAGTCTTATGGTACAGATATACGGCATTACAGTAATCTGGCCATCAAAGAAGCAGAAATCTGTCTCTACCTCAACTACTGAATCTGAATATGTCGCACTCACTTTTGCTACCCGTCAAAGTATTTGGATAATACATGGTTTATCACATATGAGAATCGGTATAGTACAGACCATATATTGCGACAATTCTGCTGCCATAAAGCTGACAGAGAATTCTGGCATTTCTGACCATATGAAACATCTTGATGTTCAGTATTATTATATGTGAGAGTTATAGGAAGAGGGGAAGATAAGGATTGTTGCAGTCGGAATAGAAGATAATTTGGCAGATATATGTATGAAAGGAATGTCAAGGATGTTATTTGAGGAGTTTTCGAAGAGGCTAGGAATGGAATCATTGCAGAAGTGTTGAAATATACGGTATCCTATTTCTAACCAGTGATGTGGCTGTGTCGATCATGTGATACAGTCGTATGACCAATGAATGTACTAGTAGATTCTAGCAGGTTCTAGTTATTTCCTTGGTATGGGGCAGTGCTTGTGTAACGTTAGAATGGTATGTACAGGGGTGTAGTTTTCCTTCCTGTTAATGGAGCATGCAAGCTTGGATTTATCTTACTAGTCTTAAGGATATTTATCTTATCAAGTCTACTATACTTATCACAAGTACAAGTGACTTAGAGGGAAAATTGAACACTCTGCAATGTAGGCTCCAGCGCTAGTTATGAATACCCAGTCCGAGGAGAGTCAGACTGGTATTTCATCCATTTTTATATTCCACTCTTATCTGGTCAAGTTCAATTTCCTAATGTATGTTTGTATTGCCGGATAGGGCGCAAAGCCCAAATTTCGAGTATTACCGCTGCTAAGACTGCTGCGGACATCAACTGGTCTTGTTTAGGCCTAAGGAAATGTTGAAAATGCTGTTGGACCCAATAGGTGGAATCGTACTGACAAACAATGGACATGCAATTCAGAGAGAAATTGACGTCGCTCATACTGCTGCTAGGAGCCTGATTGAGTTGAGCCGCAAATATGATCATTTTCCCCACCCTGTTGACTACTACTATTGCCTCTAGTTCCTGGGTGTTGGGGGGATTGAGGTTTGTACTGTACAGTAGCAGGCTGGGTTCATTTAAGGGGGTAACCATTAACTTTACGACCCCCTCTGTGAATAGGACGAAGAAGTTGGAGGTGGTACTACTACTGTTATTGCCCCGCCGGTGAAATCCTCGCACAAACTCTCCAGCACTTGCAATGCAACACCCATCCCGCCGTTGTTATCCAGGCTTTCCAGAGAGCTCTTGCCGATGTCCTAGCTATCGTTGAGGACATCCTATTCCTATCTCTGCCGGCGATGATGAGGCGATGCATAACTTGATCCAGTCTTATATTGGCACAAAGTTTGCTTTTCCATGGTGGAAGCTGATGTTTGATCTTGCCCTTTCGGCTGTTCGCACTGCGGTGAGGGATCAGAGGGGAAGGAAGGAGGTCAACATCAAGAATCACACCAGGGTCAAGAAGATTTTCGGAGGAGAGATTGAGGATTCGAGAGTTCTTGACGGTATCATGCTGAATAAGGATATTACGCACCTAACTATGAGGAGGAGGATTGAGAACCTTAGGATTATCTTGCTGGATTGCGGGCTAGAGTATAGGGGGGCAGGGCCTCAGACCAAATTTCGAAATTAGTAAGGAGGAAGACCGGAGTAATATCTTGGAAATAGAGGAAAGACCGGTTGTGGTTATGTTGCTATTTTAGTGTTCAAGCCGGATTTGGTCAATACTGAGAAGGGAGTTTCTGGTGTCTGGTTTGACATTGGGGTGAAAGACTAACGCTGCAACCTTAAGATCTTGCTCATCACTACCTCCTCAAGGGAAATGTAACAGCCCTCCGCCATGCCAGAAAGACCAATAACAACCGTGTCACCCGCGCCGTTGGTGCTACATTTGTGAGCCGTGTAGACGATATCAATGAGTCAGATGTTAGTACAAAATGCGGTCTCTGTGAGATTGAGAAGATTAGTGATGAGTACGATATCCTACCCTCTGAAACTTGAGGGTCCCGTGGAAGCAACATAGCTGACGCTCTTCGATACTTTTCGTTTAAGACAAAGTGTGAAGATCCTAAAGCTTGCACTATCCTCCGCCGTAGCCCTTCTAAGGATATCCTTAACGAAATCGAACGCAATATCCAAGTCGCAATAGAAATAGAGCGCAAGGTCTTTTTTCCACCGCCGGTTAGCTACTAGAGGTGGCAAAGCTGTGATGGCTATCTCTGTGCTTCTTATGATCTCAAAGTCTATTGAAGGTGTGCAGCAGCGGCCATACAGGGGAGTTGCAGAAACCCTGGAAGTTGTTCCTAGGACACTGGTCACGAACTCCGGCGCTAGCCCAATCAGTGCACTTACCCAGTTATGTGCGAAGTGTGTTACGAAGGAGCATACCTGGGGATTGACGGCGACACCGGTAAGATTGTTGGCTTGAAGGAATAAGGTGTCAGGGAGCATGAGGCGGTAAAGTTGCAGAGCATCAAGACAACAATTGGGGTGGGGGGGGAAACTTACGGGATTGAGTTCGTTTGACTGGTAATTTCTCCCCCCGTGTAGATGATACCTGTAGTGCCAAGGGAGCTAAACAAAGTAGTAGGGCTGGTGAGGGTCAAGAGGAATAGACAAAAGTTACTGAAACATAGAACTATTTTATTAAACCCTTTGGGCAAAGTTGTATCAAAATCTAATCGCACCACATTTTAGAAGTGCTAGAAACTTTAAAAAGCGCCAGTATTGTGAGATGTTGAAACGACTGAGGTTGGTTGAGAAAGAGACATGGGGGTAGATTCGACTACCGGTATTATACAGGAAAGAACAAGGCACTGTTTGCCTATGTTCACACGGCTCCACTCGCCGCATCACCCACCGCATCACCCGCGGCAACACTGGCCGACCTGTACCCCGCAGTCGAGAATACAATCCCCCCACCCTGCCCAAAACACCAACCCCCCCAAACAACCAGCCTCAAACAAACCCTCGCGAGAAGAGCCCAACCAGACCCCCACTCCAAATCATGCGGCCAAAGATCCCCCATTTCTAAAGGCCGCATGAATGCAGTCCACGATGATCGAGGACTCCCTCATCCATTTTCTTTTCTCGCGTTCCATATTATCGAACATTACCTGGAAACGACTTGTCTGAGTGAAAACCCCACAATCGTAGCGGATCATCTGCCACTGTTCCCCGGTCGTGACAAAACCATATAAGATGCCTCCACCATTGCTCTCTCCCATATCTTTTAGGGCCAAGAGGCAATGCCTCTTGGCCTTTCCAATAGAGGACCTCTTCGCTTTGACAACAAAGACGAACCTCCGGCCCCCGATCCCAATAAAGTCCATTCCAACAAATTCTTCATAGCCGTCAGTTTCGGAGTCAGTAGAAATAATATCTTTTTTCCTTAGGAGTTCAAGCTTGCGCCCTGTCTCGCGTTTGAATGCCACCAGTATGGGAATTATTATAAGCAGAACCAGGTCGTTGACGTTCGCTTCTTTGAAGTCTTCGTCTGATTCCGTTGGATACCCTTCGGCTACAATAAATTCCACTATATTGTTGAAAACCTTTTTCTTAGCTTGCTTGAGTTGGTTGTTTTGGAGACCTTTGATATCGGAATTGACCAGCGCTAACATCTGGCTGGTGGATATGGCATTCCTCTCGAACTCCCTGAAGGTAAACCCGAGTCTCTTCTCGGCATCCAGCATGCTAACCTTCGAATATGCGGTCCGGTACTTGGGGTTGGTGGTTCGTTTCTTCCCGGTCTGTTGAATGTTGTTAGAACAGTTTGCGGGCCATTAAAAATTAAGCTCACCGAAGTCGTGTCCCCCTCCGTAGGCACCCCCGAACATGCAGTTTTATGTTCAGTGTTGGTTGACTTCTTCTGCCGAATATTGTCACCTGGTTAGAACAGTGTGCTGGGTACAGTACCGTAAATTCTCGGTAAACCCGACCCGCCGCCATACTTCTTAAGGTAGCCACTATTCCTCTTGAAGACCAACTCTGTGGCGAATTCGCTTTTCTGGGGATAGTGACTGCCATACATGTAATAGTGACGAGTCGAGTTTACCCCATGGGGATCTCAAGCTTACAGGAGTAGTGCCCGCCGCCCTAGATGCATCGTGGGCATTATGGTAGCAGCGGCAGATGCTCGCGGGGCCGAATGCCCGCTTAGTGGCAAGTCTGAACATGATCGGCGGCTAACTTCTCATGAATTTAGTTAGTCAGTCTTCAATAGATAGACAAATACCCGTAAAGCTCGCCAAAACCGCCACGCAGGACCACATCTCGTCGCACTCTAATTGGCCACAATCCTTGTACAATGGCCTTGGCTGCGTAACCAGTTGGCGAGTTTTTATGGGCATGACATGAAACCAACTTACCTTGTTATAATAGGAGGGTAGAATTGACTCCTGACACCAGTAGATAGGGTGTAACGTACTCGAGATGGGTAGAGAAAATAAAGGGCAAAGCTAAGTAGAATGGTGAAGTGGTGATGGGATTGATTCGTTGAGAGGAAGGTGTGGGTGCACTTTTCTACTCATGCGTCTCAGCCAAGAATTGGTTTCCCCATTTGTGGGAGTGAGTGTGGGCAGGTACTTTTCCACCAACGAAGTATAGTGGAGAACTAGCTGAGAGGTCTAACTATTTGGGGAATTGTCTCATACAACTCTTACTTCTCTGACGATGTTATCCCGTTCTACCAATTGAGTACAGGTTTTCTGATCACATACTAGTTATGCAACATCCAGACACTACTTTTTCTACCACACGTCACATAGGTTCACCCCTCCTTTTGTCCAATTAAATTGCTTTACCAGCACTTGACTTGGGCTTCATTTCGGGGCCTTTTCTTTCTTAAGCTTGTTTCCCCTTGGTCTTTGGACTGCTTTCTGGGCGATTAAGCTCATCTATTGACCTCCTTTGGGCTTGAGGAGATATCTGTGGCATTGACCCAGTATCCCAGGCTTCAAGTTGGTGATGGTAGGTCTTCTTCATGGGAGACAGGCCTTTATGGGCCACCGACCTTCCCCCCCCCTCATATCATGATCATTGTCCTCGGACAGCTCTGGAGACGACATTGAGGTGATGGTGACTTCTGCTGTCCCTCTCCCCCACGATGGCCATGGTTTGGTCCTGGTGACCAACCACTCATGTGATGTTTCTGGCTGGGACTTGGGATTTCTCCAGTTCCACCATGCTTACAGGTGTATCAACGCCTGCCAGGAGAAATTCGATGCACGAGTTCGGCAGGCGGCGCCCGATCAGGCATCCACTGGCAAGCTATACTCCGTAGTTGAGGCCATAGTTTCTGGCCTTCTTCGTGCTTCTCGATGTCCCATTACTTAGGGACTTGACCACGACAGGGTCATTAGGCTCCTACACCATCCCCACACCACAGGAAGCTTGTCCTTCGAGCCCTCCACTACTACCTCAGTGTGCCAGTGGCCCTCTGCCTCTTCCGCTGCAAATATGGGAGGAACTGCATTTGTCCTGGAAACTCAATTGGGAGCTCCTCCGGCTGAAACTCCCACTACTACGGTGGCTGCTACCTCTGGGAGGACCAATGATGGGATCCCGTGGGAGTGATTGAGCATGCTAACATCCCATGATTTGTTTCTAGGGGCTGCACCGTCATCAGTGATGCCCCATTGGATGAAGGAGTTGCCCTCTAGTGAGGGGCCATTGTACGCTGGTGGCCAGTTCCCATTCCAGAGCGACAACTTGAATGACAAGTCACATGCTCCGCGGTCAGACCCATTTGGGTTCCTTCCTATCCTGGACGCCATTAAGCATTTGTCGGTAACTAAGGGCGCTATTTGTGAAGAGGTGACGAGCACACCCTCCCCTGTACAGCCCAGTGCAGACAAAGGGGGCATGGTGTGCATGCCAGTGGTTGGGGGTGGGTTCCCCCATGATGCGATTAACTTTTCCGGGAAGCGGGTGGCTTCTCTGGACACAGACTATGGCTCGTTCCCAGTTACTGCCGGTGTCAGTCAGGTGGGGTGGAGTCTGTCTCTAGATTCCCACTTTGCCCAGTGCATGGCCGTTCCCGTGGCCGAGCGCAAGAAGTTGTTGGCGGTTGAGACTCCTCGTGTCTCGCTGACTGGTAGTGTGTGTCCTGTTGTCAGAGATTCCACTCTGGTTGTGTCTTCGATCCCTGCTGTGTCTCTCTTGCCAGCCCTGGTGAAAAATGAGAACATGGAGTTGGGGAGAGGCTGCACCTCCAAGGTGACTGGGTTGGGCGACAGTAAGTACGTCCACAACAGTGGTGATGCTAATCGTAATTGCCCGTCGGAATCTGGAACCCCCCTACCTATGTTGGTTAGTCTCCCGAGTACAGCCGAGACCCCCTCCCGCATCTGACAAGCCTTTGAAGAGGTCCTCGAGGATGACGACAACAACATTGCCTGCTGGGCAAGTGATGACACCCCGTGCCCTGTCGACCGGGAGATGCTCAATGTACTTGACCATATTTCGTCCGGCAATGCTCCCCCGCTGTCCCCTGAGACAGACATTCCCGCAACCATCAGGTTTGTCCAGATGAAGCTGGATCAGGAGTGGTACACCTCCTTCACAGAAGTGCATGAGGACATGAGTATGCTAGTACCCTCGGTTAATCGACTATGGGAGAATATGGCCCATCTGATATGCTAGCAGAGGCCAGACATCCAGATGGACAATGTCCAAGACAACACGCCTCAGGATCCTACTCCTGAGAAGAAGGAGGTGACATTTGCTGACGTTGCTGGTAGTTCACAGGAGCGCAAAGGGCGCAATCGGTACTGTGGGAAGAAGGCCATCCTGGCAGTCAACCTGATCACAATCCCAGCTGTCAAAGCCTCCCCCATCACTCCTGCCCCTCCTCCGCCCGCACCCACACCAGTGCCTGCACCCCACACCCCGGTACCCCAGGCCTGTGCTCCCGTGCCCCCGACCACCGCCAAGCCCCAGTTGGTCCAGATAGCTAAGAAGGGTGTACTGACCGACCCGGCCAATGTTGTAGCGCCTGCCCAGGCGGTCCAGATTCCCGAGGGACCAGCCACTATGGCTGGTAGCCAATGGGAGACAGTTACCCGGAAGCCGGCCCCCTCCCGCAAACCTGCGCTGAGGCCCTCTCGTCTGGCCACCTCGTTCCCATGTCCCAATGGGCATGAACGGCACCTTACGATGAGGTTCTGGATGAGGAACTGCATCATCCTCCTGGATGGTATGACAACTGAGACGATCCACTCTAGGATCAACATTGTTCTAGCCAATAGGGCCAAGATCGCTGGCAGCCACCGATATATTAGGGAGGCTCAGCTTAGACCTGATATGGGATACATCTTTTTGACGTTGGCTGACCACACACCTGATCAGATTTACGGGTGGCCAGACAGCTGCCACAGTGTTGTTATGCGTGACTTGGGGTTACCCGACTTCGAGTTTGTGAAGGACCAGGCCAAGAATAAGATCTTGGTGACAGGTGTGCCCCTTTCAGACACTGGGCGAGGTTTTGGCTGGAAGGTAGAGAACCGGACCGGTGATGAGGCCTCCGACGGCCTATGAGTTGACATTGAGGGTGCTAACCCCGGGTTGGTTGTTGCCAGGAGACCGTACCTTTTGGGGTCAATCATCACGCACAAGAAGAACGGGGTCATCGCGTGCTCTATTCATTTTTTTGGTAGACAAGAGCGAGGCCTTGGATGCTGTCATCAAGGCTGGTAAGATTTTCCTTCGTAGTAGTGTCTAGCCCATGAGGCTGTGGCATGAACATGCCCCGGCCAAGCTGTGCGAGAAGTGCCTCCAAGTGGGGCACTCCCCAATCACTTGTGGCTTCCACTCTTGCTACAGGTGGTGCCGCCAGGGGCATCTGACAAAGTCCCATATTTGTGGACAATTGAATTGTGACAGTGTGGTTGGTGTTGTGTGTGTGCACATCTGGCGACTGTGCCTTCTCTGTGACCACTCATACCATTTTACAGGATGGCCAGGATGCCTATCACTTAAGGCATCCAGTACCCCACTGTCCTCCCTCACATCCAGGGCTGCCACACCATTGAGCAGGAAGAGGCAGAACAGGAAGTATACGATGCCTGACTATGGCCCTAGATTGGAAGATGAAGAGAGGAAGGTGTGCACTGCGGCCAAGGATAAAGCTAATGACGGTGGACCTAAGGGATTCTGAACTCCAACCCCCGCTCCCGTGTCCCCCCCCCAGGAGCATGTTCGTGCGGGTATGCTGGCTTGGATTTTGAAGCATAACGGCCAGTCCTCCAAGGATGGAGCCCACAAGGGCCCGCAAACCCAGACGGGTTTCTGTGGCCCCAAGCACAGTATACCTGGGATTGACAATGTTGACTTGTCAGCCAGGCTTAGCAAGACTGACGTGATCGGTATCATTTCGCTTCCTTCTCTCAACTGTCCAGTTGGTGGTGTTAGTGGATCTGTGGTTACCGACTTTTAATGCACTTTACCACATGCGGATTAAATGTGGGGAAGGGGGTTGGAAACTGTGAGTTGGTGATGGCTGTGTTTTCCTTTGTTGATTTGTTTTTCTTTTTAGAGCCTCCTTCTTGGGCAGGGAATGTATTTTTACCTTGTGACCAGCCCGAGTTTGAGTTGGTTTCCTTTGTTGATTTTGGTCAGGGATGGAGATTTGGGTTCGGGCATCCTGGGGTGGGATGTTGGAGTTGGGTTCCCATGGGGAGGCTTGCGAATCTGTGTATTATAAGAGTGGTGAGGGGGTGGGGAGGGAGGTTGGGGGTGTGTATCTGCATCCTGACCACTCAATTCGCCAGCTGCTGGCCACTCTTGACCAGATTGGCAATCCCGACAGGGTAATGGGTGACTTTAATGCCCAGCACCAGTTGTGGAAAGTCGGATGGGAGGTCAATAACTGTATTCAGTTCTGTGGGAATGCGGTTTGGGCATGGGCAGAGCAAAGGGGCTTTAACCTGATACCGTGTAGCCAACCGACATGTGGAGGTATCATGACGATCGACCTATGCTTGTCCAAGTTTGCGCCTCGCCAACACAATTATTTGGACAAGGCGGGACTGCAGCATTTGGCTCAGATCACGGTATTGGACTGGGACCTGCCCAGCGACGCTGTTGGTTTGTGACCTAACTGGAAGAAGTCTAATTGGAGCTCCATCAACGAGGCATGGAAGCGTGCAGATAACACCACAGATGGGGAGTTGTAGGGTTTGATGAGAGTTTTTGTGGATGCGATTTCTAGGAGGAGCCCAGGGGGGTTGGGCTTGTCCTGGTGGAATGATGAGCTCGGGTCGTTTAGGGAGGATGTACGATGGTTGAGGAGGAGGACAAAGGATTCCGCAGATCAGCTTGACAAGTACAGGTTGGCCCATTGAGTTTACCAGTCACGAATAATAGATGCCCGTAATGCATGCATCGCTGACCGGATATACAAGTCCGATGATCATGACATCTTCCGGCTGGTTCGCAAGCGGGAAACACAGAAGACATGTAACAACCCTAAGTAATAGAGCTATGGTAACCTATGTCTACGCCCATACAAAGGACTAAGAGGTCTGATGGTAGACAAGGAGGATATACAGGTGTATATCCGAGAGATATCTGATGGTCCGGAAATCTCTAAGAACAGAAGGTACTTAAGGAATAGGTGTACCTAAGTAGTAGTGATAACATGACAATGTCTGCTCTAGCCTATGGATAGGTCAGAAGGCCGGGTGAGTTTACCCTGCCTAAGGAGGTCACATTACCCTACCATGGAGACTGGTTTCGGGTCACCATGGACATACTTACCCTACCTTTGGGACACTATTACCCTACCTTCCGTCAGAAATGTTCTCGGAGGAATTTCGGGAAATGTTAGGATTGTTTGTTACGCTATAACGATCGACGGGCACTTGATTGCACTTTGATCGGAAGACTACGGGAGGAGCTATAGTGCTCCGAACAAGCTGTAACTTGGTAGAATTATTCCTAACAGGTACCTGCGGCCCCAGGGTTCGCCCCGGGCGTCATGGGCCCAAATGGGTGGAGTTGTCGTTATGCTAGTTAAATGGAATCTATGAAGATATGTCCATAACACTGTATGCGTCGTCGCCGTCCGTCAGACCGGAGGCTGTTCGCAGGATATATAGGGGGCCAGGGTGAGAAGGTCAGGTACCTTCTCCAAAAGGAACGGAGTAAAACGGACCAAAACTAACGGAGTTAGCATGAGCTATCCGGAAGGGTCCCCAGAGTAGTCCCGGGTAGTGCCGGAGACATCTGGGAAGGTTTTACGCCAATCATGCCTACACGTGCCCCTTCACCGTAGACTCTTTCTGGGTTGTTTGAAGACTCTAATAGCATGACACTTATCACGGTGAGTGGTGTGCCGGGGGTAAGGGACCATGGGTAGTGCCTATGGGTCCCGCCGCCGACACAGCTCTT
>LN891163.1:158645-216610 GCA_900010015.1 Tuber aestivum
TCCCATCGACCCCCCCTCCCTCAACGCCAGACGCCCCGAAGACTGACAACCTGGAACTCCCCTCCCCCCGAGAAGGGCGTCGGCGCTGGAGCCCTCCCAGGAGGAGAAACGGAAGTCCCTGGAGGCGCTGCTGAAGGACCGGCCATGGATGGCCGAGTTCATCCAAAAGCCACAACCTCCCCTCGCCCCCCACAACCTCCGGCGCCCCCCCCCACAACCTCCGGCTCCCCCCCCACAACCTCCGGCTCCCCCCCCACAAACACCAGCGCCCCCCTCACGACCTCCGGCTGCCCTCCCACGACCGTGATCCGGTAGAGCTAGTGGCTCCCGGGCGACTCGGCGCAGCACCAGCAGGCTCGATGGGGCAATGGACAGCCCCAGTGCCCCCGACACATTCTTCCTGCCCTCCCCCTCCGCCCAGGTAAGGGAAAATACGACAGGTCGTGACGAATCCGCAGTCCAGACCCCGACGCGTTCGCTCCATAGAGGAGCACGTCACAATACCGACACCTGATCTTTCTTTCGTCTCTTTGGGGTTTTTTTCTTTGCTTTGGTTTTCGGTGAGTTCTTTCTTCCCCTTGCTTTTTTTTGCTATCATTTTTACCTTGCTTCCAGCCCCTTTTTCTCCTTTCCATTTTTGCATCTTGTACATATTCTTAATCCCCTTTTCTTGCTTCGGTATTCTGTATCGTTAGACCTCATTTTTTTTGGCGTCCGGGTTTCCTTTGCCCCTTGCGTGGGCTTGTATTCTTAGTTAGCCCTTGTATTCTTAGTTAGTTAGCTAGATATCAAAATTTTAGCTTAATTTTGTTCCTGTGGCGCCCACGATCGCCGTTCTAGCTTGGCGTCAAGAGTTTGCCTCTGGAGCGCTGCTGTGATTGGTTTACATGATGGAATCCTCCCAGCCGCCCAGCCTAGTGGATTCGGCGTCAGGAGGTGAGGTTAGATTCAACCAATCCCTTTTAGACATGAGCAGTTTTACTAAAGAATCCACGTCGCTATACAAGACCGTTTGTGGCTAGATGTACGCCAACTCGTAGCGGTAGCACCCTTTTCATTTCCACAGCCATCTCACCAGGCTGCCAGTGTGATTCGGGGATGTGGAGAGTCTGGAGAAAGTTCAGAGAGAGTCTGGAGAGAGTTCAGAAAACGCATTTTCGTACCTGATTCTTTGCCTCCAATACCGAGTGATACCATGTGCTTCCCAACCCCCTTAAATATAGTGTTTTAGTATAAGCACTGGCGCGTCATTGGACGCAAGAGGTTTCTACGCCTACCCACTCTTATCCATACCCAGAATACCACTTTCCTACACTTTGAATCCCAACTTTGGTGCAAGATACTGCAGGTAAGTACAATTACATCATGCAAAAGGATTCTCAGGCCCACTCCCGCAGTCAGCCAAACCCCCGAGCAGGCAATCCGAATGGACTCAGACGCAGCGCCGGATCCGGGACGACGGCATTCAAAAAATCGAGACCGGCAACCCAACAAAATGAAACACACAGCTCACCGAGCACACAGTCGAGCGAGCGTTCATCACGTCCGCGTTCTTCTCCACCGCCAATTGCAAGCCAAGCAGCAAGACCACCAAAGCGTCCCCGGAAGAACACATCACAGACCACGGCATATACAGAACTAGAAACTGAACACGACGCACAACTCGATACGGAACCTGTACAGGTATCTGACGATAGCAGTGATGAGTACCAAAATACGCAAGTATCCGAGGAATCCGAACCAGACATCGGACCTGATCCGGAAGATATTGAGATCGCTGATGGCACCACACCAGGGCGGGCTCGGGGAGCACAATCTGGGAAGAGACAGGGGCAGGAACGCATGAAAACCGTTCGGATCTCAACCATGTCAGGATCACAGGAAGTCGTGCCTACCCGGCAAATGCCAGTACTTCAAAGTCGCATAATTCGGGGCGGGGCGTACAGTCCTGCGATCCTTCCATCATCAAGTTCAGCTCGTGATTCATCTCCAGCACACAGCAGATGGGCAAGCTCGTCTGTTATCAGAAGTTCCAGCCCAGCAGTTGATCCGGGTACACCTCAACAGGGGGGGAACCAGGGCGTAAATCCCACGTGCCGGAATTTTGAGACCGGACCTGAACGTCCGATACTAGAAATGGCCAAGACTTTGATTCTCCATTACACCCTTTTTGTTGACCCACTGCCAAATGTGGTTGCTTTGACGGCCGAGATACACAGCGTTTGGTGCGAGGCGCTGGATAAGACGTCAGAGCCTGCTGATATTGAGCCATCAAAGCATATTTTGAACCTAGTAAGTCAGCAATCAATGACCGGATGCTCGGCAGATTGTTAATAAAGATAGATACGACAAAAACACTCTGGGGTAAGGTCACAATACGTCTACCATCTGAAGCATAACATTGTAAAATTATACGAACTGCCCCAGGACCCTACAGCTGTCCAGCGCAGGGTTGAATATCTCTTAGAAGGGGATCGGTTTATGTGCGACCCGGTCGGGTACGAGGTTGGTTACTGGCAGCAGAATTGGCAGACCTTGGATTCTTGCTAACTCAGACTAAACTGTGCACAGAATCTCAGTTTCATATTCCGTGCGCCTCAGATCGCCGATGCTATCTATGGCAAGTATTTCGCGGGAAAGAAAATGCGAGGTATTCTAGAACCCAACTTTATAACGGAGATCAACGGCACTAGAGTGTGTTTGACTTGTGCTATAATCTGCCATAGACTTAGGGCATGGCAGACGGGGGCATACGTGGAACCGAGGGACTTCAAGCCTGATGTGGTAGGAGGTAAGATGCTCCCGAAACTCTTCGTGCTACGTTCGACACCGATCCGACTAACATATCGCTCTCGCGCAAGACCTCTTTGCGAGGCAGGTTCCAACATGGTGGAAATGTCCGGCGTGGGTACTGGACAGGATTCTCGCAGGAATCCGGTGGACTATCACCCAAAAGGTCGAGCAATAATATGGCGTCCAGAAAGATCGACGGGAAGGCTACGATGATGACTGGGATGCTGTTGCGGCGGAACTGGAGAACCGGGAATCCAGGCAATCGCACCGGCAGCCCCGCCGGCAGATCTACACCGCGCCTGAATCACCCATGATATCACGACTGGTACGCGGAGATAGCCGGAATCTATCGCAGGACACTGATGTGACATCTGATTTTGGCCAGACATCGGGGAGCCCAGCGCTAGCGTTCCGTCATTGTGACCCAAGCAGCCAGGATGATACCCTAGAGTGCGGCATTGACAGATCATCTCAGGTGTCACGACTCTCGTTGAGTTTCGGCGATTCACAAGGCACGAAAGAGGCGCCCATAGGACTGTCGGGCAGTTGCGATTATGCAGCATTGGGCGTGTGAGGGAAGGGTGGGGACGTCCAAAGGGGGGGGGGAGGGGGTACTTCAGGAGAATTGACGAGGGGGAGAGGGTATTTTAGGAGAATTGACGAGGGGAAGGAATACATGTAATAAGGGAATAAATTGCAGAGAGATGATATGACGCTGAACTCCATAGACGTCATGTAGCGACTTGTACGAAACTTGAAGTTCACGATGCAATCGTGCACTGTAAAAGAGCTAAAGGTGAAGAAAGCAGAACCAGGCCCAACGGTAGAAATTGTGAGAAAAATGTATCAATCCGGATGTGCGTGTGGAGAACACGACACCAGAGTGAAATGGGGGCCGGGCATGGTCCAGATCACAGACGAAATATTCACGGGGTGTCAGGATTTTGGAACCAGATACCATGACATCCAGATCAACCAAGAGTGCTATGTAGACATCCGGATAGAAGGACGAACATACCAGAACCGCCCAGAGTTGTCAAGGAAATGGGGCGTCGAGTCCAGATGGTGAAGCGCGCGGTTAAGCGAGTTAGGAGAGGGGAGGATTCAGTAATTGGGATCAGGATGGAGAACGGGAGGAGTTAGGTAGTTACAGCGCGATGTGCTCAGGTGCCGGGGGATTGGGACGATAAGGGGGTGCGGCATAGACAGTGCGGATGTAGCGGGCGTCGGGAGCGACGTCCAGATGGGAGCAGGGCGCGGCAACGAGAAAGTGGGGAGTTCGGGCGCCAGGGCGCCGCGGCGTCGCGTCCTAAGTAACGGTTTGCGTCCTGTGCGTCCTGTGCGTCTGACGCACAGGACGCACAGGACGCAAGCATCTTTTTTTGCTGATGTCGCATCTAGGTTCTCTTGAATTGCTTCTTCTTCTGGTATTGCATATATTACCGGCGAGCTGTTGAGACACCATGTCGTATATCGTTCGCTGATAAACGCAACCTTTCCTTCTTCCCAAATGATGGTGGGGTTGTGTTGTCGTAACCATGGCATCCGTAAGATTATTTCATGGTGTTGCAGATTCACCACTTGGAAGGTTGCCACTTCCCTATGATTCCCAATGTTCATAGGTACTTGCGCTGTATGGGTAATTGGCCCCATATCGCTGGGTTTTCTGTTTCCGAAGTAAATCTGCCTTTCTTTCTTTATTTTCTTGGTCCTGAACTGGTATTTCTTGCAGACTTCTTCATCTATGAAGTCTTCCGTTACTCCTGAGTCGAGCATCGCATGTATCCTGATTGCTTGTTTTTTGTCGTTGTATATCGTGGTTTAGATTATGATATGATCATTGTCGTTATTGTTTTTCTGACTTAAAAGAGTGTAGTAGTTGGCCTTCGAGATGGGTTTGTCTTTTGGAGGGTCCAGCGGACCATCTATTGCTGGGGACCTTCGTGTTTTGCCACCGTCTCGTATTCGTCTTCGATATCGATTTCTCTTATATTGCTGCAGGGTTGGAATCTAGTATTTGGCTTGGTGTTCTGTTGACTCCTTGCTTGATTTGGGTTGGCTGGCCGTCTACAATCCTTTATCATGTGCCCTGCTATTCCGCATCTTAGGCACAGCTTGTTGTTTCGTCTCCTAAGGTATTGGTCTCTTCCGAGGTTGAGCAACAGTCTTTTTCTCGTTGCGTCCAAATCCATTGCATCGCCTCCTTGTGTGGTGGTCCTATAGGTCCCATTCTGGTTCCTGGGGGTGTTTTGGTTTTTCTAATATGTCTGGTTAGACTGGCTTGAGGCTGGCTGAGTCTTTTCTATCCAGTCTAGTTGTCCGAATTGGATTTCTTTTCGAATGGCCCAGCTAGCCATGGCTTCCATTGTCATGAATTTTTCCTCGCTGTATCTCCACGCTTCTTGATAGGTTCTTCTCAGTCCTTTCATGAACCACCTCATTGCTGTTGCTTCGTCGCATTCGGCATCATATTGTAGAAGTCTGAATTCATACCAATAGTCGGTCACGTTCTTCGTTCCTTGTCTGATGTCTTCCAATTTGTTTCATGCCGATTGGCTCAGTTCCATATTCATGAATTGGGTTTCGAATATGATTTTGAAGCTGTCCCAGGTTGTCCATGGTACTGGTGTCTGACTGAGCACTATAGGAGTAACCCACTGTAGTGCTACTCCTTCAAGTAGTGTCAAGGTGTAGCGTATTTTGTCATCATCGTGTTCTTGGTTCCATCCTACTGCATTAAAGTATGTGAGGAGTTGGACCATAAATCCTCGTAGTTTGCTTTCTTTCCCCATCGTATCTGGGCGGTGTTTTGACTTTTGGCTTCTGATCTCTGTTTCAGTATTCCTCTCGTATCATCTGTTGCACTTCCTCTCGAGTAAACAGGGCTGGCCCCGCTGGTGGCGGTCCTGGTGGCGGTGCTGGTCCTGACATTCTTTCAGGTCTTGGTGTGTCTGGAGTTTCTTCTGGTCTAGGTGGAGTGATTGGTTCGGGGGTGACGGGACTTGTTGATCTCGCTGCGTGTCGGCTTGCTTCGCTAAGTGCTTCTTCTAATCCTCCTAATCCTAGACTGTCGTCTTAGACGTCTATATCTCTCTCGTGGTCTCTGTTGAAAGGATCCGTAGTGTAATCGTTAAGTGTCGCGTTATTGACACGTTCTAATGTTAAGAATCCTACCGAGTAGGACCAAGCGACAGGTAACGCTACTTCTCTGTAAGGTGATAGTCCTTAGACCTATGTCTACGCGATCCCGATAGTCCAGTCCTATGACTACTATCTTATTCGTGCTTATCTCCTTATCTTCTTTCTTAGTCCTCACTCGGGACTTAGTCGTTTGATTTGGGAGGAGAAATAGTTTTCTCGCTTGAGAGGAAAGACAATTCTTGGGTTTCTTAAGATAAATCTTAAAGAGCATAAAGGTAGGTTTTATTGATAATAACTTGAAGGTAGGAAATAAACAAGAAGAATGTGTGAAGAGCTAATACTCAGGGTCCTAGTGACCCCTTTATATAGTAGCTCTTCACCTGGCGTGACTCATACCTGGCGTCAAACGATCCCTGTGACTCATAATCATGAGTCATGTAAAATCCATCAGACGACTCCTATGAGTTGCTGCGCAACATACCTAAAACCAATCAAAATATAATAACCCAGTCAGGTGCGTAACTCGTGTCACCTGAGTGAAACCCATGACTCATAAGTTGAGTCATGTGCGAAAACCATAACATCGTGTGACTCACAACTGTGAGTCACGAACAGGTAAACATAATCACCTATGGCGCACTAATGTGCGTCATGTGAAATCCCAACATACCTATAACTCGGAAGTCCGAGCTATGTAAAATCTGCCTCGCTTAGTCACAGTTTGTGACAGATATGTCCTTGTACAGGTGCATTAGGAATGACTGGGGGGAGGATGACTTCCAAGCACCTCCCATAACATCAGATGAGGTTAGAGTCACCATTCCAGAGGTCTCCATTGGCCCAGACAAGGCTATGGCCACGGTCTACCATAACTTATGGTACAACCGACAGTTGGCTTCTGGTGAACCCATCCTGTATATGGACGGCTCGGGGCTCCTCTAACGGTGCAGCCACTGCTTGGATTGGTATTTTATGGGACATGGTAGTGGACTCACATGGTTTCGTGGTACTCGTCTCTTAGTCCATTGTTGAGTGTGAGATGCTGGCTGCTATCAATAGTCTACAGGCTATAGCAGACGCTCATGCTAGGGATCACATCACGGTATTTCTGACTGTGCTCCCGTCTTAATGATGGTGAGGAAGATGGCCCCCAAAGATGAGACAGCCGGCCTATGGGATGTACTTACGAGATTGTACAATGCATTCTCGAGTGTGTCCTAGAGGTGGGTTCCCAGTCACCGCTAAATAGATGGGAATGAGAAGGCGGGTGCTGTGGCTAAGGCGAGTGTCACTCTCCCTCTCAAGGATGGAGATGGCAAGACATTGCGATGGGCATCCAGAACGCGATGTTGGCTCGGGATATCTTGGCACAGGAATGGGTTGGCTGGTCCAAGGATCAGGGGCACACTTACTATGAAAGGCTGCCTAAGAAACCCCGACACCTAAGAGGCTTGTCCTGCATGGACATGTATGTTCTGATCCGGATTCGCTCTGGCACAAGTGTGGTCAGACATCATGACTATGATACAGGCAATAAACAGTTTTATTTGACTAACTATTGGCTTACTGTGGCTGGTAGACCTGCACGTTTGACTCTGTTTGATGATAAGGATATCCCGAGGTGGAAGGAGTGGTGGCTCCGACACAACTACCTGGGACTGGGAATTATACCTGGGCACGTCCAGGTAGGTGATTTTTGAATAGTGGCTGGGAACCCTTTCTCAGGCCAGCTATACAGGGTGGGCTGATGGCCGGTGGTTGATTACCGCCAGTGTGGGTGGTGCCCCTCTGAGCACCCTGTGCCTAACCCCCATGGGAGATGCCTATGGCCAGTGTCCGGGAGGAGAAATGTTTCCTTCCCCTTCCTCATTCATGATGACTTTACCAATTGTGCAGTGTATGACACTGAGTTCACAGGCAAATTTGAACCAATCCGGGCACATTTCCGGAAAGTGCCAACGTGCCGACTGACTTGGCACTACCGGTTTTGGGATGGTCTGGGTGGAGTTTGGGATGGTTGAGAGGTTGTGTGCCAGACACAGATGGTCATATGATGGGGTCAATGTCACGAGCTCACAGGGCCAGTCTGTGGGTAGTGTGGGGTAAAGTGGGGCTGGTTAATCGGCAACCACTATCCAAGTTATAAGGACTGCTGGGCCAAATTGTAATGGGAGTTTCTTGTTTAGGTGGAACAATTTGTCTTGCGGGTTGAGGGTGTGATTTTGGAGCAGGAATTGTAAGTGAGTAAGACTTGTTAATCCGGGACAACGTTGATTGTTGTCCGCGACCATGAGACTCATGGTTGTGATTTTTGGATTTATGTTTGGGTAGAGGGTTGCGAGGGGCTACGGGCCTGGTAGTGTTTTTTGTATTTTGATTGTGGGTTTGAAGGTAGTGTTGGCTTGCCACTTGGATGGAATGTTGTTTAGGCACATATACCCTTAAGGTGGAGTCTAGTGTTTATGAATAAATTACTTTAAAGACACTATACTTCTTTGGTGGAAAAGTACTGGCCCACACTAGCTATCACAAATGGGGAAACCAATTCTTGGCTGAGACGCACGAGTACTAGGAGTTTGCACAAAAAATGGCTGCCGCTGGATATGCTGGGGAAGGAAATGGGAAAAGACAACCTATGATTTCTTAATCACGAAAGGGTTATAGGTTTGATACAAGAAATATCTGATCTCCATAGACTAAAATATGCGCCCCAATACTATGCTGTTCGTGTCCGACATCTCCCACAGCCCTATTTACAGGATGCGAAATCAGTCCCTGGCCCCCGCCCCTTCTCCCTTTATAACTCCTGTGCCGCCGCGGTTCATCCCCATTTTCCTACCACTTGCAACTGCCACTCGCAAAATGGTGTAGTTGATCTTCAAAACAAAAGCCAAAGAAACACGAAAAAAAGAAAAAAAAAAGAACGAGAGCAAAAGCCAAAGAGAGGCTGAGGTGACATTGTGTGAGGATAGCCGGAAAACAGGGAGACTGAGAGAATGAGTGAAGGGAGTTCGGTAGGTAGTGGGTAGGAGGGGTGCAAGAGGGTTGTAGCGATAGAGCGAGTAGTGTGGGAAAGACTGGCCATTGCGGCTTGGTTTCTATAGGCCTCCAAATATGAATGTTTCAAAGTCCGACAGTTCGCTGCTGGTGAAAACAATATCGGTCGAGTCAGGATGTTCCGTATCAAATATCCATGTATAGGGAATTACTAATATCGCTCCTGGTGGTGATACAAGTCCGGTTGCGTTAATCTCCACGTATTGTACAAGGCCAGGTTTGGTAGGCTCCAGGGTACCGGTCAAGTCAGGATTGGGTAACATTTCCCACGATTCAAACCGGATCATCCTTAGATGGGTGTCAATTTGAATCACAATCACCATCCTTGTTTTTGCACCCGAATTTGTGAGCCACCATTCCGCATCGATCCTCAATGAGGGCAGGGTTTCTGAATAGCCAACCTCCACTACGAGCGAAGGCCAATCGTTAAGCTGGTTTCTGGAGGCTGGCTTAAAGCCTTCATCACCCTGTTTGCTTCGCTTGCCCATCACATCAAACTGTGTGCTCCCAACACAGCGAAATGACATGTCCGAATGTGCGGGAATTTGTTCGATCTTCTTTGCAACTTTTAAAAAAAAGTAACGGCTTGTGTTCTCATGGGCGGCCCCTGGCATTACCCATATGATGAGTTCCTGTACACCATTCTCGTAGGTAAAACGTAGGCTATTGATGATGCCAACCTCCTCTAAAGCGGCAGTGTTCCCAAGCGTCCAGTCCGTCCGTCCTTGGCTTCGGACGGGACGGACACCGGTTTCTGGAACTCTGCCCTGGACGGGCGTCCGTCCTGTGGTCCGTCCTAACCACTACCCGGGACGGCCGGCCGGGCCCTATAGGTGTCTCACCTGCAAATGGCCCTGCAGATGAGATCCTGGCTCTGCGAATGACGGCCGGACCCCGGTGAGGACGGCCGGAAGATGCCATTTGTATTAAGACTCCCGGGCCCGGGCATCAACCACTCAGACGGCGGTCTTTATCAAAGACGGACGCCATGCCCTGCCGTCCTTACCCACCCTGCCGGGACGCCCGGGACGGTTGGGAACACTGCTAAAGCCCCGCGATGTTGGGAAAGGCGATCCGATGACACCCCCTTGACGAGTATGTAGCCCCCAGTTCTGTGGTAGAGGAATTAGGTTATCCGAAGTTGAACGGCTGCCACAAGTTGATCAACGCCGGTGTAATTGAGCTGGTTAGTCACTGGAATCAGAAGCGACAATTTTTCGAAAGCTGACAGGGGAGTGGTAGCAGGATCGGTATTATTGTCTATGCCGGCTGGCTGGTATGCATTGTGACGAGGAGACATAGTCCTGATAGTTCGACAAGGGGACTTGTTCCGCGTCCGTGATTGTATAGGCTGTGCGGGTCTCAGAATCCTCGTTCCAACACTAGTATAAGACCTGGCATGACAGGATGAATCTCCAAATACAAGGACCATATTCCCGAATCGAGGGTAAGAGGAAAAAGGGTAGGGCCTGGGATGAACGATGAAAGTAACGAACCGTCTGATATGATACAGAAGCAGATATTGCCCTCAGGGGATGTGGTGACTCTAACTCGGAACAGGCGTGGAGGTCTCAGCTGAGATGGAAAGTATTGTGAGACGGATACCAGTAAAGTAGAGGAAGAGGTGTAAAGAGATAAGGGGAGTGGGGAAGGTGGAGTGGAGGAAAAAATCGTAGCGAGCGAGAGGTACAGGTGTGGCCGATAAACATCTTCGTCACATACCTTGTCTGAGGACACATCACAACCAGAAGGCATACCAATCCATTCTTAGCGGACATGTTCTGAATAGGGTATATCTCTCGGCTGCACTCCTTTTAAAAATGGATAGTACGAGTACTTGCCCAGCAAGAGCCAAGCCCGGTTAGTGATTCCCGGATTCTCAGATTCCCCCATCATTGAATTATAATTAGTTTAGGGGAAGAAGGTGTACGCCCATCAGGCGGCAGGGATACCTGATTCTACTTTGGGTGATACAGTATGATGATCGTAAAGGAATTAAAAAGATTCTCCCAGGTAGCCCCAGGGAAGAACCGAGCATGTATCTTGACGTGGGGCACATAGCTGAATAGCGGTGGGTATTTTTCTCTGGTTTTGTGTATCCTCGGCTTGAGCGATGGGTTCAATAGAGTTTGAGCCATTGTGTTGACCGCGGGAGTATATTGTTACTTGCTTGAGGCAGAGTGATTGTCTATCCGAGTGATCTTGTTGTGATCAGGGCAGAGGAGGCTTCTTCTGATGGCCCAGGTATCATACCGCAATTTGCGTCATCATGGTCCCCAGCAGTATGGAGCATTACAACCCAATGCCCTCTTCCCGGCTCTCTCCATCTGCTCCCTGCCCTCCACCCGGCCACCTCCTTTAATTTTCACCAATTCTGCAGCCTTGCCGTGTCTTCTCGTATGGTTATCCTGTCCATATTTGTTGTCTCAGTTCTCTATCCTTCCTATATTGCTATTCCTGGTCCTGGAGCCCTGGCTTCTTGTCTCACCTGCCCGTCCCCTGAGCCATGGTGTGGATAGGCAACACTCACTGGGAGCACCGAGTCTTGCGGACAAGACCAAGGTTCCGCTCGAGATCCACCTAATGTCTAAATGTCCAGATGCTAAAGATTGTCTAGAACAGCTCATTGCACCCGCTCTCGCGGAAATCGAGTTATCGGGCGGTAAATCTTTTTTTTGTCGCCCAGTTTTTCTTTGGCATTCACTAACCAAGATTTCCAGACCTACAGTAGATGATGGCATATCTTGTATGCACGGGCCCTTGGAATGCTCGGCAATATTCTGCATCTCTTTGCTGCAAAGATCAATTCACCACCTTTGCCTCCTCCTTCACATACATACCTACCGTTCTCTCTTTGCCTCATACATGATTACAGAAATGTTCTGGAGCGGGAATTTGTTGAAGGATGTGCGGATAAGAATGAAAGTGATTTCCAAGAATTAAATGAGTGTGCATCGGATATGGGACCCGATGGTGGGCCAAGCATATTGAGAAAGAGCGTGGAGAGAAGCAGAGTGTTCGGGGCGGAGTGCTTCATAGCCGGCAGCGTGGCGGAAAGGTGACGGTGGTCGACGCTTCTCTGCCGGGGGTGGTAGAGTCCGCCGTGGAGTGTTGTCTCTGTTTGTTGTATTATAGTCTGCAGTACTACTATCATATCTCGTGCGCCCATTATTGTTGTGCCAGCACTTTGGGAGCACCCCTTGGGGGCGTACAGAAGCTGAGCACAGTACCGGTAGTCCAGCCGTACCGGGTAACTCTCGTTAAACAAAGTGTGTGAACCAAGCAACCGAACCTCCAATCACACCCCTTCTCCCCCATCGAGGTCTTACTCAAGCGGATAGTCCGAAGCACGTGCCAATCCTTGGCAGAGGCAGCCAAGTAACGACGTCAATCTCCTTGCTTGCAGTGGAGACGCAACTCTCACCGTCAATCATTCATCCCTTCCCATCCATCCAATGTGTGTATGAACGGCATCAATTTTAATAATGACTTCGAAAGTCCAGGGAAATATCCTCACCCGTATTTACTACACATGGAAGTCGCTAAAGTTACCATGGCGACGCAAGGTCTTTGTCGGTATGCCTCCCCGAGAAAAATAAATGTAACCATACCATTATCAATCTTCTGACGGTGGGAAAAGGAATGGACCTCGATGGCAACTCCTTTTGGGAGATCCCAATCAGTGCGCACGGGCGCGTCCGTCGGATGGTCACGTATAAAGATCCCAAGCGAGATCTGGTGGACTACAAACTGCCCCGTACGTTTATATTCCTTCCGCACGATGCATGCGTTCTTCGGTATCCCCTTTGTTAATTGACTTATCCCCATTATAGCCCAATGGACCCAGTGGCTCCGTCACAGCCGGGCCGCGCCAACTATAGCAGAGCTCCATGCGGATATCGCCCGCCAAGCTCAGTTAAAACACCTCGTGGCAGCAGCTGATGCCCGGTGGAATTCGAAGCCCTCTTTGCTCAATGCTGCCCCGCACCCCCCTGCCGATAGTGTACTGGAGAGCAATACCAAATTCTGCAGCGATTCTGGGCTGCAGCGGCGGGAGGAGATGCACCAAGGGCGCGGAGAGACGGGAGCGGGTTTTGGTGGAAAGCATAAGGAAGGATATAGAGCTGCCGGGGAGAGCGTGGACCGGGCACGCGGGGCGCGGGGGTATGAAGCCTGGGGCGCAGGGGTCGGGGGGGAGTTCAAGGTCGGGGAGTGGGATCCGAATGCCGGGTTGCCGAAAAAGAGGCCGGGGAGAGTGTGAGGGGTTAATTTGGTGTGGGGTGTTTAAAGGGGAACAAGTCGTTGGAATGCTGGCATGTCGCAAGAAAATTTGGAGAGCGAGCGAGCAAACGCTTTTTGACGGAATCTCCCAATCGGTCACAGACTGCGGCAGTGTCTGTGGCCGAAAACAATGCAGAAGCGATCAGCAGAGTCAATTGAGATACTGGAAAGCCTAGTATAGTCATATGAGCCTGTAACCAAGACTCTCTGTACTATAGCAAACATACCCCCCCAGTGGTCCATCATCCACCATGTGCTAGCACATGTAGAAAATAGTCCCGGGTGACACCATAATGTCCACAACACCAGGTTTGCAAAAACGTCGATAACTAATACGACGCGCAAGCCGTACTGTACCAGTAAGGTGATCGCTACCGCCGCTGATCTTATTGCTTAAACACCACGTTGTCGCAACGTGGTAGTATTACATGCTTCGACCACAACCCCCTTCTCGCGCTTCTACAACCTCCTCTCCTGTCAGAGTCCCCCCAACCCGGCCCTTCCGCATATCCCAACTGGTCACCATACTCCATAGTGCCATATGGCACACTATGAAAAACCCACGAGAGGACAAGTTACAACGTGAAGTGAAAAAAAAAAAGGTAAGAACGCTGGTATCCCCATCTAGCGCACACTACGCGGGTCGACATATAGAGATCTTGCCCTTTTTGAATTAAAGTCTTTGTGGAGGGACATAGGGCAATTACTATTCCGGACTGAGGGATAGTCCCGGAGAGATGTAATACACGAGTGATTGTGCGTGATTGTAAAATGCGATGCTGCTGGAGGGGTGGCGCTATGTGGTATGGATACTGGTACCGGTATTGTGATTGTGGTAGTAGGCGTTGCGCAAGTGTTAGGAGTGGTTTGATCTGCCTCGGGAGTACCGTACATCAACTCTAGTTTCTAAAATGGTGCCCGGGGTTTGTTTCAGGAGCAGAGATACTCTCAAAGGTCTCTCAAAGTACGAAGTTCTGAGCTTAGTATTATCTTAGAACAGAACATCATTCGGTATATGGCATGGCGTGAACTGCGCTGATATTCCTGTGCGTTCCGTGGCCTATGCTGTATATCAGGCCCTCCGATATACCATATCATGGGCAATAGGGGCCTATGCAACCGCCTTGCTGGAGGATTGTGATGTATATCAAGCTATAGCCGGATAAATAGGGAGGTATTCCTCCTTTGCATATATACAGTAACAGCACTGACCGTGTGGGTAGAGATAGTCTAAAGGGGGGAGAAAGAACCCCCCCCTGTGGTGGAAACGCTAAGTGCTTCCAGCGGAAAGAGTGTAAAGGGGGAATAAGAAAAGAGAAAGAGAAATCTCAATTCAATCATATTTTTATTAGCTCATCTCTAGCTGTTTTCCCCCGGCGAACACTCCTCCGCTCTCAGACAGATAGAATTGTCCTTGGTCTCCGCGAATCACTATTGATAACATAACTCGGCTAGTGATATTATCTCCGCAACTATGCCATCTCTCTCTCGTTGTGGGATTGATTACTTTTAGACAGGCCCTCTCAATTGAGTGGACGTCTCCTATAAAAACCTCCCTTGCGCATACTGACCAGCAAGGATCTCGACCGCCATTACTGTTCTTGGTGGGGAATCATGCTCGAAGATTGGTCTACCTGTCCCTCTCAGATAGACGAGGGCTCGGCCGGATTTCAGCACAATAGATCCAGTAGAATTCTATCCACTGTACCTTTAGATATTAGTGTCAAACATGGCTGCCTTGTAACTGACGTCCGGGATAACAGAGATAAGGCACCGCTTATACTTCTAGCGAATAATTGGGTCGGGAGAAATCTCATTTTGAGACGAGTTGACCTTCGAGGATCCGGTAATAACGGCCGTGTCTGTAATCCATTGCCCATAACTAGGGTGAATCTAGAGGGTTTCATGTTTTAGAGGGGGGGTGCGGGCTGCTTCGAGAGAAGCCTAGTTTGAGGCTTAGCTATGAAGGTCCAGATTTTGAATACCTGAAGTGGCGCATTTCTTATCACAGCCACGGTTTTCATTGGAGAATCAAGTCTCCTTGTTAGACGCCCCCCGATCTCACCCCGAATATAGAGCCTTCCAGTCTGGAATATTTTGGTGCCCGGGAAGGTCTGGATTATTGTAGTACATCCAGGGTCTTGAGTCGATGCTCTAGTGCACATTCGCCCAAAGCGCCAATGCAGGTTGGTGTGTGCTGCGCGGGGAAAATGATCGTGGTATCTCCGCACTTTCCGTAACCCCTAGTACCCGACCACCAATAGCCATGCTGTATTCTACTACCCAAAGGGCACAATTATTAGTTCAGGGACCGCCTCCGCACCGTTCACAGTCCGTTTAAGTATGGCCCCCAACATATCACTCGGGGACCGCTCCGTCTGAGCGGCGGAGCCAGGGTAGAAACACGCAATCGCAACGTATTGTGCTCTGGCCTCATTCCTCAGGGTGTCTATTTCCAAGGGACCATTGTCATGGCCTGTTAGCACTGCATCCTCCAGACTCATTCATTTTCTCTGGCAACCTTCAAAGCACCTAGGGGTAGCTAAAGGTGTGCCTGACGATTTATGTTGCATTGAAAAATCGAATCACAAAACATTCAGGGTGCTTACAACAGAGCGAGGAATCTCGTAGTCGTCCTTTGGGGTTTGTCATTGGGACCGGCGGGCCTCGGTGTCCGGTGTGGGGAGCCTTCTGTGCGAATTCTAAGTAGAACACACATGATGTCGGACCATAGGTTCGGCAACTCGCAAATTAGCGGACCTTTGGAGCCTGAGCACCAGTAGTAAGACGGTTTAAAAAGAAAAAGCGTAAAAACCCGTGGAGAATGGAGGTCGGTAGATTGGGGGAAAAGTGCAGTGGGTGTTACCCTGCCACATCACGTAGCACACGGTATTTCAAGCAAATCAAGGCTGGTGTTCTAATAGCTTCCTGTGCAAGTATTGACCCTTTTCGGAAGTAACTTGCCCAGCTCTTTCTTTATCTGTGGTTCAACCTAATTGTGATTTATTACAGTCACCTCAATGCCACAGCCCGCGAGGTGCTCCTATCATACCGGTATGATACCGCTACCCGCGTTCTAGAGCCAAACACCAACTTGCCTCGGTCTCAAATCTTGGCACCTACAGGGATCCGCGATCCCGGGCGCTGCCTCGCCCACTGTGGCTGATCACCGCCACACTCAATCTAAAAACCACATTTCCACAACCTCCTTTTCCTAAGTCTCTCTCCGGCAACTTTAAAGAGTATCCTCAAACCCTACGATTACCTTCCTCCCCTCTCATCTACGTTACCGTACCGTGCCATTCACCTCCGGCAACCTTCAAGCAACAATAGTTGGAATGACGCCGTCAGCCTTACGGCCGAGCATCAGCTCTCTCTTCCTGTTAACTATCTCTCTCTTCTCGATCGTCTCCACCGCTCTAAAGTTCGACATTGCCGCGCAGCAAAGGGGTCATCGCCAGCGGTGTATTCGAAACTTTGTTGCGAAGGATACTCTTGTTGTTGTAACGGCTACGGTTAGCGGGGTTAAAGGCGATGGGCAGCAGGTTAACATTCACGTACGAACTTATCTACTCTTCCCTCCGGATCGGTCTATCGGCTGTGAAACTAATGTGTATTGAATAGATTCGAGATGCGGTTGGGAATGAGTATGGACGGCCAAAGGATGTAGTCGGTGAAGCCAGGATGGCATTTACTCCTCACGCAGATTCAGCTTTTGATGTTTGCTTCGAGAATAACATTGCAGATGGTAGGTTTCCTCCTTTTCCTCTAGATTTTTTCACTTTCGGTTTTGTGGATGGGACTGATAAAATTATAGGCCGTCATGCTGGCCTTACTCGCTCTGTGGAACTTGACGTGGATATTGGTGCCGATGCCCGTGACTGGTCTGCCATCCAAGCTGCGGAGAAATTGAAGCCGGTTGAGATTGAACTACGACGCATCGAGGAGGTTGTCTCAGAAATCGTCAATCAGATGGAATACTTAAGGACTAGGGAACAGAAGCTTAGAGACACCAACGAGTCTACAAATGAGAGGGTCAAGTACTTTGCTTTGGCTATTATGGCAACACTAGTTGGGCTTGGTGGCTGGCAAGTTGTTTATCTGAGGGCTTATTTCAGGTTAGTCTTATTCCGCCCCACTCTCCCGGGAGGTTGTCTGGTTCTCCCCTTGGAAAACGCTAACATACCTCCCAACAGATCGAAACACCTTATCTAGGTAGCGCGTCTCTCACGAAACAATTTACTTGTCTTATCACTGGGTTGGTACCTCTTCGTATGCTGGAATTGTGCCATTTTTGTCTGGATCCTATTTATTTTAGTTGTAACTTTTCCCCCTTCTATTAAAAAAATGTGCTGTGGTTTGGGATTGGATGGTGTTAACATAAAATTGGGAACCGTATGGTTACTCTTGTTTGGTCGGCCAATTCATGATAACGATGGGTGATTTTCTGGAATGCTGGTTGGGCCGGCAGGTCTGGATTGGATAAGAATGTGAAATGTGTGGACTTGGGAATTTGGAATTGATGCCAAGCTGCCCACTCTAGAGATTTTATCGTGCCGTACGTAGCTTTTATTGTCGTGTGGTGTCCAATGACGAGGTGGACGTCGGAGGGGCCAGTGCTCTCGTGTGATAAACGGGATCGCAAAGTCGGAACCTCCATGGCTGCTCCGAGACTGTCAGATGTGATTGCCGTTGCTGGATGAACCCACGCTTGACCGATTGGGCGAGAGGCTGAGAGTTCACTTTTCTAATTGAACGAGTGATTGGTGATGACCTTCTGTCAGTAGACGCGTATTATGGAGCGCGGTGCCGGTGGGCTCTATACAAAGCGGGGCCTTAAATAGCGAAGAGGCGACCTTCCGGCTCTTATTTTTCCATCTCCAGCACCACGGGACAAAGTAGCACATGTTAGAACTCTCTAACATCCGGCATCCTCCCTAACCCCCTCCTAATCGCCTTTCCGCCATCCGCACCACCAGACCTCTCCTTGACATGTCTCCTCAACATCTCCAACGTCTCACTTCCCGCCCACCTCTTGGGTGGAGGTCTATACGGCTCCTTCTTCCTCCCAATGGTCTGCGCCCACTCTCCTTGCCCGTATTCCGTCTTCCCCTCCTCCCCCCCCCTCTCCGCGCTCACGCTGGCCATTTCTTTACCCGCCCCCTCGGTGTGCCCAACGCCAGTAGCCGGGAGCGTCTGCGTCGCCCAGTAGTATATATCCCAGTCATTCTCGTCCAGGAACCTATCGTACGCATCTAGTTGCGCCATACTCATCTTTCCCAGATTCTCGTCCGCGAAGGTAGACAGTAACAAGTCAGTCTCAAGGATGCCGCGCTTGCGGGATTGGTAGAGGAGACGGGAGCGCTTGATACGTATACTTTCGCCCATGCGGGGGAGCGGTTCGATACGGAATCCCGCGGTGGAGGCTAGCTCGCCGATGGAGAGTTCGGGAGCCGAGCCACCGAAGGAACCAGCGAGGCCGGGGCCCGGGTCATTGTGTTTGCGTGGGCTTGTTTCTCTAGCCACCTCGGAGGTCGAAGAGAGGAGTTTTGGCGGGGCATTTGCGAAGCCGGCTTCCTGCAGGCTGCCTGGGGCGTTCGTGGAGAGGGTGTTTGTCAGCGCTGGATTCGGAAGCCCAGATCTTTGGATACCAGGGTATGATTGTGTGGGCTTGTCCAGCTTCGGAATTGAATTTGAGGCGTGTGTTGGGGATTCTTTGCTGGAGTATTTGGCTGTGGCTAGGGACGGGAGGGGTGTTGTTGCTTGCTTGAATACCAGTGCCGGTCTGTGGGAGTGGGGGAGGAGGCGGGGGGTTCGGGAAAACATTTTTGTTCCTTTTTTCCTTTCCCCCTGTTATTTCTTCTGTGACCGGAGCACTTGATAGAGGGATGGAGGTTTGTTTTCTTGAATTAAAGGTGCAGCTGCCGGATGGGAACGATGGGATCACCACAGTATCATACTCGTACAGGTATGATACCGTAGACTACCTTGGGTTTTATCCGGTGGGGTCTAGAACAAGGTGGATTTCAGAAAATGTATGAAGCGCTTAGAACATTCCGCATAATAAACCCCAGGCGGAGGGATAAGACTATCACCTGAGATAATACCCTGTTGAAAACATTTATTACATTTCCTCCGACCTGAAAACGGTGGCTCATGCACAGCCAATTTGGCGGAAATTCGACCACCAGGAACTTTTGGCAACATCTCCCGTATAAATTCGTCCTCCCCCCTGATCTATGCGAGTGTGGCCGACTGAATTGTCTTTTCTGCGTACTAAACAACAACATAACAGTACGAGCACAGCACGGTACTATATTTCCTCTGCAGAGCCCTTTCCTCAAAGTTTCTCCTCGCGCATCGCTCCACCATCGTCACCATGTCCTCGAACCACATGGCTGCCCTCGCCAACCGGTCTATCCGGAATATCGTCTCTGTTCGTCCTCATAGCTTCACCTCATCTCTTTACCTCTGGAACATACTAATGTTCGCAAATGCCCATCCAGGAGCTCGAATTCCTCGCAGACACAAACGTAATCTCCGCCACCACCTTTCGTACCATCATCGAGGAGCTTCCAGCAGCAGGAGAAGCGCTAAACATCTCCGCCGCTACCCTCTCCCCACCAACCCTCGCCCCGGGCCCAGCTCCACATACCACCACTCCCGCAATCCCTCATCCAACTTTCTCCCCTCCCCCCTCGACCAAGACTCCCCTCTCGGAAAAGCACCTTCCAATCGCGACCCAGGCGCCCCCATCACCCGCACCGCCAAGCTATACACCCACGGCACTCGTCCTCTCGCTAGCAAATGCGGAGTGGGCCTTCGTCGGGTGTGAGAAGGGCGACTTGGCCTTCAAGGCCGGCGACACTATTGAAGTGTTGGAGAAGATCAAGGACGATTGGTGGAGGGGCAGGATTGCTGGTGGAAATGGTGAGATCGGGCTGTTCCCGTCCAGCTATGTTAAAGAGACGCGTGTGCTCGCTGCGGGTGGGAAGGAGAAGGCCCCCTTGCCGAACTTGCCGCCAAGGGCTACAAGTAGTGGGTATGGACCTGGAGGGAACATGATGACGGATGTTGCGCATGGGAATAGCGGGCAGCAGCAGCAAGAGGAAAGGGGGGGCGTTGTTGGGAAGAATGGTGAGAAGTTTGGAAAGAAGCTGGGGAATGCCGCGATTTTTGGCGCTGTATGTTTCCCCCCATCCCCCCATCGCTTCTCGGATTCTTGTGGGAGTGGTGGATTATTCGCTAATGCCCAAATTTTCTAAAGGGCGCTACCATCGGAACCAGGATCGTCAATGGAATCTTTTAAGTGTTTTTATGGTCATCACTACCGCTGGTTAATGTTCTATCCGTTCACCCTTTTTTCACCTTCTTTCTTCCCGCCCCTTTCTCTATTCCTTCATTCCTGTTTCTCAGTTCTTGTATATTGTCGCAAAATTAAACGATGGGCAATGCTGTATCACCACCTCCGTCCCATAGTCATAATATGATAGTAAATCCACCCATGACATCCATGAGAACCACAACTCGAAATATCCCGATAGCCGCTCATGCCGCGTAGTGTGCGCCCATACCTGTAGCACATTTAGTACTCGAGTGCAGGAGTCATGCATCCCACCCCATCCCAAACCAAAGCCTGACACGGTTACCGGTTTGGGGCTTGGCCACGGAACAGATCTCCTACGAGTACTCGAGTACAAGTACCATTTCTTGCGCGTAATTACAGCAATTTACGGGCAGTGTTAAGACTGCTCGAGCGAGTACGGTATGCTTACCAGTGTCTTGAGCTATTTCTTTTTTTTTCTTTTTTTCTTTTCTTTTCGGTGGGGTGGATGCGGTACTGTATCGTACTGTACATACCAAGACATGGGATTGGGCGGGTCGGGTATTGCGGCAGGCAGCGCTCCGATAATTGTTGGCGGGAATACCGCTAACGTGTGATATCATAGAACCTCACGCTAAATCGTTGCAGTTGCCTTTCCAGGTAAGGTTTGCTAACTTTTTTTTTTTCTTTTCACTTTGTCTCGGCGGAGGGCTGGAAGTCGGGGAAGGTTTTTTTTGAGGGTGGCTTTCTCTTTTACTAAAGGAGGAATTCCGGATGACTTGGCGGGAGGTTTTATGCTCCGGCTGCTGCGGTAAATACGGTACTATATATTGGTCATCAGGCGTCACTCGGTGCGCTGGGGAGTTTGTGTATGATACTGCTAGTTGAGGCCTGTTGTTGCGGTAATGGATGGTAGTGGAGTTGAGTGAAATCTGGCTTGCTCGGACGGGGAGGGAAGGTAAATAGGGTGGCGGATTTTGTGGGCTGCGGTGTTGAGGAGTTCCTTAGAGGTTGTTATCCGCGTTTGATCTCTCCTGGACGCCTTGGTTGGTGGAATGCTTATGCAGAGGTGCGTGAAGTGATGAATGGGACGGGAAAGAAGAGGAATGGAAATGGGTGGCGCGGCTTGTGCTACCATTAGCTGTGTAGAAACTCTACTGAGGTGAAGATGGAAGCTTCGATGAAGCATTTGGGGTCGTGGACGTATCTGCGGTTTGGGTAAATTGGGGGGTGTTGCTTCGATCTGTCGTATCGGTTTGTATAGACTTTGTTTACTAGTGCGGGTAGGGTCGCTCTGTGGCGAAATGTGTTGAGTGGGGGAATCGAGGAAAGACGTGGCTTGTCCTTTGTCGATATCGCCCTTCGATCCCAGGGTGAGGTTGGAGGAGGTATTCTAATGGAAGGTGTTGTTTTAAGGGGAATGGTAGATTGCTTGTTTGGTTTACGATGGCGGGATGTTGGGGGTGAAAGGTTGATAGTGGTAAAAATGGTGAATGATATGGGAAGATTATGTTGATGTATAGATACTCTGCAGCGATGTCGGGTTGTGAGTAATCTCATTTATACTAAAGTACATATATATTTCTAAACTAGTAAATATGTATCCTGGGTACAGTAGTGAAAAGGAGCAATTTTAGGCACTCCCCACTACCGCACAGGGACTCACCATGAGGTGATTAATCTATGAGCGCAGAAGAGTACCCCACAGGTAAGATTGGAGCCTCTCCCACACTCAATGCAGCCAAAAACTTACCTTATCAATACTTACCTATGAGGAGATCAGAAGGCAGAGTAACCAGAGAGCAGAGCAAGCAGCAAGCATTGGCATAGAAGTCCAACAGGAGATTCTTGTCAAGTTTTCTGCCTCCCATTTCTCCTTCACCCTCTCCCTTTCTTCCTCATATGTCAGATAGGCATACTCAAAGTTGCCAACATAGCCACGCCAGACTCCTGGAGGGAGGCCTGGATAGCGCTGTAGGATAGCCCTTCTGTACTGTAACATACAGCCATGCTTTTCCTCATCTGACAGCTTCTCCGGAAAGTTATCATGGCCCAGGGTCGACCAGTCATACTTATGGAGAGTATTGGCTGAGAGGTCAAACCGGACGGTCTTCCTCTTCTTCCCCTCCGCTGTGATCCCCTGCCCGCTAGAAGCGCTCTCAACCTTTTTAGGGATAAGACAGGGGATGCTACTTAAGGGGTCAGTGTTTTCAGCAGTTTCCTGTGAAAACACGGAGGGGTCTAATGACTTGCTATATCTAGCTAAATCATTAGAGAATTTCTGAGGGGGAGGGGATGGGGGGGTAGGGGAAGTAGAAAGAGGGGGGAGGAGAGGGTAGAAAGGGAAACAAGGGCTGCGAGGGGGGGAAGAAGGGGCAGGTGGAGATGAACTAAAACAAAGGGAAGAAATGCAAGAAAGGGAAGAAGGGGCAGGTGGGGAAGAACGAGAACAAGGGGAAGATGGGGAAGATGGGGAAGATGGGGAAGATGGGGAAGATGGGGAAGATGGGGAAGGAGGGGAAGGGGAGCAGGTATACACAGGACAAACAGGGATATGAGGCGGAGGCGGAGGGGATACAGGAGGGGAGGTGGGAGCGATGCAGGGAGTTCTGAAAGTCCTGGCACGCCTAGGAGACGTGCCAAAGATTTTGGAAAAGATATATGAAAGCATTTGGAATGAGAAAATGATATGCCAGTGAGAATGAGGATATGAGAGAGGAAGTGGGGGAAGAAAGAGAGGAAGGTGTGGAAGACACCTTTATAAAAGGGAAAATCGACTTGGAATGTTTGCATAGAATGGTCATGGCTGATTTTTCTGAGGGGTTTAGGTATTGGGGCACCTTGGAATTACTGAGACCTAAGACCTCACTTTGCGGGTGTATTTGGCTTGGACGGAACGTTCTTACTATGATATGACACTGTTCTACCACTTTTGCAACGCAAAATCATTGTCTATGTATCTTGCTTCCCGGGTCGAATTTCCTTGGTAGAAGTTCTTTGCAGATTATTTCGTGATACCTCCTTTGCGCTTATTCTTGAGAAAATGGAGCAAAGTATTCTCTACTGACTTTTAGTCTTATAGATCTATCACGACCGGGGGTAGTTCAGTTTATTGGATGTACCGGTAGCGCTCGGTGTTACAAATCGTCCGGGAGCCCTATGCGAACTGCAGGGGGACTGCAAAGGGAACTGGACCGGGGAAGGGGGGGGTGCGCTCTCAGTGGGGTGAAATGGTGGAGCACCACGGGGTTTCGCTATGATTTTCAAGCCCTACCTTCGGAGTGTTCTCAGCGCCAGCGACTATGGGGGGGGCGCGGTAGGGGTTGGTGGAAGACCACAGGGGAGATGGAGACGGCAAGGCATCTGGGGGGACAGTGCGGATTAGTGAAATATCGTGAAGGAGAGTCAAAGACTACAGAGGAGAGTTAGAGATCATGAGCAGTACTTGACTATGGAATTTATGCGAGAATGCGGGGGTGACACTGTGGAAAAAGAGGGGGTGCCGCGAGGAGGATGAATGATAGTTTGTGATCTCCCACTGTTTGGACTTACGGGTTAAGGGATCAATAGGAGTTAGAGAGTGGAGCGAAGTGGTATACCGGGGTTGAAGAATAGTGAAAGTGTCTGTTAGTGTCGGGGAGATGTGTCTGGATGGTTGGTGTTCACTAGATCTACTACTTCAGCGAACATTTGTCACACCGGTAAGTGGTACTATTCCTATAGAGGTCAATATTGGTAATACTGTATAGATTGTGGTTACCATGGACAGGCATTGGTTATGGTTACTTTTATTGATTTCGGTCCACAAGGTTCCAATACCCCTCTAGGCACTACAGCCCGGTGGAAATGTTCCTCTAGATATTTCCGTCGTTTAGTAGGAAACTAATTGTGGTGCCCTTGGAGATATATATGGAGGCAGTGAGCTAAAAGGCTGCTGTTCTGTCAATTACTGATAGGTAGTGTCCGGGGACAAGGAACTTGGGTATTAGGACTTTACGGCGGGTGTACCTTTATGGAGGACTTGTCTGATTTTCTTTGCTAAATTCTTGACTCTGATAGCGGCATGACGGGGGGTAGGCTCGGCGTGGGACCTGTATCATAGATAGCCTTGATTAGCGGATAATGGTATAATAATATATAATAATATTATGCGGTTTTAGAGAAACGTTTGGGGGAATGAATCATGATTTCTCACTCTCCGGGTTAGGGCTTTGCCATTGGTTGTGTGCATTCTGTACTTTACCGCACGGGACGCTCGATTTTAATTTCTCAAGACTTTAAGAAAATTAACTGGGGTTTGCTCCGAACGGTTACTGTTGCATTGTTTTCAGGAGTGGAATTTGGAGGCTTTCGTTGCTCCCCTTTTAGGTGTGGATAGGCTGTGACTCAGTATTCTGGAGGTTGCGAGTGAGAATCGACTTGTTGACCCAACCAAACAGCCGCACGAGTGACTTATGGTTCTAATGTTTCACAGAGTTTCTACAGAACAAACTAAAGAGAGATCGCGAATTGTTTTTTTTCGCCCACTGAATTTACCGGAGTTCAAGTTGGGGACCTGACCTAGAAAAGGAATTGATTAGGAGCACAAAAGAGTGCCTTCTTTTGAGTGAAATTCCTTGTATCATGCCTAAACCAAAATTTTTATGTGCTTATGCATATCCACGGTTTAGTGCTTGCGCGGTAGGGTAGAAGCCTCTTGACAGGATGTTTGTCGGGATGACGCGTAGGCTATCATCATATCATGCTTCAAAGAGTATGGCATTTGCTCTCCCGACCCGCCTTCTCTCAAACAAACCTTTACCCTCCCATTTATCATATCTTATCTCTTATCCCCCAACCCTCCCTTCCCCCTCTTCCGTCCCTCCTCTCTCCTCCCTCCCTCCTCCCTCCCTCCCCGCCTGGCCTATTTCTCTCCTTCCGCTCCCCACTGTTACCCCTTTCATCTACATCCCTATTCTTCTCGGGTTTTCTGACACCTTGACTTTTTCGATCACCTTCAACCTTCACACTTTCACCACGATCTTCGATAGGTGAAAGAAAATCAAACAATCGTCAAACAATCATCAAACATGTCTGGCTGGGACGATCCCGCTCCGGCTTCTGGTGGCGGCGGTGGCTGTAAGTTATAATTGATGTTTCTCTTGTTCGATTTCCACAAAGCAACCCACGATTGCTCTGCTTCTGTTTCCCCTTCTTTGTTCTCGAGTTTGAGTGAAATGGTTGCTTTCTTGGGTCATCTTCAGCCTGAATGTTTGGGCGTTTCTGGAGGGGCCACTCTGCTTCTGTTTTTCTCTTCTTGTTTGATTTTTATTTGACATTGTTTTTCAATGACTATCTTTTCGGTTCAGAACAAAGATTTATTCTAACTTCTTTATTTAATAGCTTGGGGTGCTGAGGCTGCCGCGCCTGTCGTGGCAGATACTGGGGCATCCTGGAGTGCAGGACTTAGTGCTCCAATCGACCAACTTCTTAGTACTGGCGGTGGTGGTGATTACGGAAATGACACTTTTAATGCCGGTGGCGATGCCAATGGTGGCTCCGCTGCTGATGTGAAATGCCGCATGTAAGCTGCTTCACCGCGATTTTATTTTGGGCTTGAGCGGCTGACCGGTAACCTCGAACTCTAGTTGCTCTAAGGAGGGCCATTTCTCGAGAGATTGTCCCGACAAACCTGCTAACTTTGGAGCTTGTTTCAATTGCGGAGAGCAAGGGTATATCTATCGCCCCCGTTAAAGTATTTCCGAGGATATTTACTTATGATTTCATTAGACATAACAAATCTGATTGTCCTAACCCCGCTACTCCTCAAGGACCCTGTCGGTATTGTGAAAAAGAAGGTTTGTTATTTAACTACGCCAGTGGGTTTTCTGAGCTAGGACTGACGTTAGAGGTGTTCAGGTCACTTCTCGAGGGAGTGCCCTGATAAGCCGGCCAACTCCGGAGCATGCTTCAATTGCGGGGAGCAAGGGCATGCATACCACATCGTTGTATTCAGTTCATGAGTGTTAGCTGACATGACTCCCAGGCATAATAAGTCTGAATGCCCAAATCCTCGTATCCCTCAAGGCCCTTGCCGTCACTGTGAAAAGGAAGGTTCGTTTTTCTACCCATAAAAGTGTATATCTGAACGGATTCTGACTTTGTTTTTCAGGACATTTTTCTCGGTGAGTATTGGTATTACCTACTAGTCTAAGATGGTGATGTGCTGAAAGCTTGGAAATAAAGCGAGTGTCCTGAAAAACCCACAGAGATATGTCGCAACTGTGAACAAGAAGGTTCAACCTCCCTGGGCTATTCAATCTTTGTATCTTTTTTTTTGGTTGAGGGTATTGACAAATTCTTTATAGGCCATTATACCGCCGTGTGCACTAATCCTCGTAAACTTGATCTCAGTCATATTATTGATAGATCTCAAGAAGAGGCGTGGGATCTCATGATGAAGGCAAGCGATAGCAAGGATTTCGATAGCTTCAAACGGGTATTACATTGTGTAAGGAGACATCTTGGGAGATGCAGGTTTTGCTAACGGTTTGGGTAGCATATGCTGGAATACCTAAAAGCCTCCCCCGGCACTAAGCTTGATGAAATTGAAAAAGCTATGCGTACTCAAGGGTTGAATTACTGGATTTATGCCTTGGTCTGATCCCCCTCTTATAAAAGTAAGCTAGCATCTAAACCATTCTATTAGGAGCGTGAACCGGCCTACAACGAAGTTATTGTTGGACCTTCCGGCGAGCTCGACTGCAAATATGTCTGGACCCTAAATACTTCTGCTAGGCCCCGCCGTTCGAGGGCGATTGCCCACCGTATGGCAAGCACTCCGGAAGAGAACATGGAGCGTCTGAAGATTGCTGGTGAAATTATGCCTGAAACAAAGCCGTTCTGCCATACCTGCAAGTGTACGTATGAAGTATCCTGGCTAGGTTGGGGATTCTTGAACACGCTAACCTTTTTGTTGTCATAGCCAAGGGTCACACAAGCAAGAGATGCGAGGTCGAACGTCCGGAGGACGAAATGGGTCGTGTTGTCCTGAAGTGTACGAACTGCGATGCTCTTGATCACCGCCGCCGTGACTGCCCTGAACCGAGAAAGGTTGAGGTGAACCGCAATGCGTGTAGAAACTGCGGGTAAGTGTTTGTACTCTCTGTCCCTGGGGAAGGGCTAACCAAGTCTCCGAGTAGTGAGGAGGGCCATCGAGCGTCTGATTGTACCGTTCCTCGCCAGGCAGATGAAAATACTGAATGTCGCAAATGCGGCAAAAGTATGTGTAACTTCTTAATCCTGCCGTATTCTCTTCCGATGCTGATAACAAGGTTTCAAAACTAGTGGGTCATTTTAGCAAAGTGAGAATTCTGCTTCATGATGTATGTCTGAGCGTCTGTGCTGACCCTACCACAGGAATGCCCTGAGCGTGGGGCTGGCGGTAATAGTGAATGCTATAATTGTGGCGGAGAGGGCCACCGTTCTTCGGTATTGCTTTGACGGTGTCCCTATCAACGTTGGGTCTTGGTTAACAGAGTCTAGGATTGCACCAACGAGCGCGTTCCGAAATGCCGCAACTGCGATGAGCGTGGGCATATTGGAAAAGACTGTCCAAAGCCCAGAGATATCACGTAAGTGGACCCAATCTTGGTTCTGGGGAGCCGCACTAACTAAATATCTCTATAGTCGTGTCAAGTGCAATAACTGCGGAGAAAGTAAGTGACCTGCTACTTGAGGTCTAGGGCGGAAGCTAACTACCGATAGTGGGCCATTTCTCTAAGGGGTGTACCAACCCAGCCATCATACAGGGTGACGGGGAACCCGAAATATCCTTCAATGCTGCCGAAAATTCCCGCATCGAAGTGGTTCAGTCAGGGGCTGCCGGTGCTTGGGGAGGCGGAGCTGTGGACAACTCGTTTGCTGAAACTATCGGTGGATGGGCTTCCAATGTTGAGCCTGTTGGAGGCGGCGGTGGTGGCTGGTAAACATGAGTGAAGAGATTTGGAAGTGTTAACGGACGAACATGCTTTCTACTATACACCGGTGCTATAAAGCAAGACATTGTCTGTGTAGCTTGCTTTCTGGGTGGGAATAATTTGCGTGTAATTTCATGATGCTCCTTTTCGATGCTCTCAGTTAGTTCCAAATAAATACGAGCTGTGATAACTATCTCTTCGGTAGTTGTTGTTTGTTGAATGAGCGCTGGTCTAGTTAGTAGCACCTTTTGACAACCTGAAAGCGGTCACTTCTATCAGAGATGATGGAGATGGTGGAGGTGATGGGCGGGGGAGCTCCCCTAACCGCTGTATGGAGTATCAACACTATTGGCTCCGCTTCTAGGGATTGAGCTAGAAAAGATCTACGGCACTACAATTTTAATATCCTGCTACTATCTTTTGACATTAGGGTAAGAGGACTTTGGGGGAGGTAGCCCCGGCTCGGGCTGCTCTATGTTACTATGAGCGAACTTCCCAACAACGGGTTCCCTTAGCCTCCACTCCCCCAACGAATATCGTGAAATTATGGGTGCTAAAGGGGGAAAGGACACACGCCACCACAATGGTAGCTAGGTGTGATGTAGTGGATAGTCTCATGATTCTGACTGACTTGGATTTGCTTCGGTTCAGGTTGGGTTCTCGTGAATTATGTTGATTCACTCCTTTGGGTAGAGGTAAGCCTCATCTTAAAGTTGTGGAAACGGGGTGAGTGAGGACCTTCGACTCTCTGCTTCGGTGTGTATGATAGTTGGGGTGGGGGACAGTGGAATGAGTCTTTGCTGGTGAATTGGGTTGATGCCTATGGGAATTCCTCAGTTCTCCGAGCGAAATCCGAAATCAACCCTCGTAACATCTTACACTACTATCTTGGCCGAGTAATAACACCGGCGGGAGTCACACAATATATACATTTTTCCCGGTAGACAATAGGAGTGCAGGATTCCAGAATTCCCTTTTTGAAACTCACGCCGCCCGTGCACCTCCGGTATTCCTGCGCCAATGGTCGTTTCCACAGCGGCTCTCCTACTGATACCGGCCGTTTTCGATGCAATCACGGGGTTTTCTGGAAAACATAGGGAATGGGCAGGTCATCGAGTGGGATATTGTGATTTTCTTGGCTAAATACCGGTATAATTTAGTATGATCGCAGTGAAGTTATCATGCTTATTTTTCTTGGCGAAGGCGCACTTGCTTGTCGCCCGAAGGTCCTCCGGCGAAATGGGGAGATATAGTATTGGTATCACTGGAGCTCCAGCTGCTGTTTGTGGATAAATTTCTAGCGACTGCATCATGGTGATGTGGATTGAGTAGTCTTGCTGGCATTGCGAGAGAGTGGGCCTGAAAAATCCCCGTTTGTAGCTTATTCCAGTCCCACGTGCTCCTTTTATCTTTTTCCGCACTTCGGGCTATGGTATCGCATCTCGAAGAGTCCGCCCGGGGGAAAGCGCATCCCGGATATCATATTACAAGATTTTTTTCTTCTTCGTGTCATTCGCCTGGACGAGGCTCGTGGGGTACTGTACGGGAGCGACTTGGGTATTCGTTTGGTTCCTCCCTTCCTCCCATATATCTCAACCCTTCCCGTATTTCTGTTTATTGAGGTTTCTTCGTTCTTTTTGGTGTTTATGCGTCTCCGTGTGTCATTTAGCTCTTACGCGCTTAGGCATGAGAGGGTGCTTGGGGGGTCGGGTAGATATGGTACGGCATTATTCGGAGGGATTCGTCGGTGGCTATCGCGTCGAACTAGGAGTTCTCTCTTGGACAATTTGAGTGTATGATAGCGATTGGGAATTTCCTACCTTGGAAAAGGGGCGGACAACATGGTGAAAGGGGACCTGCTTGGTCCTCTGAGAAACGTATAAGGGTAAAAAAGTATCAAACTTTATCATACCGGAGGAGCCGGCTCAGATGATACATCCCTCTGTATAATATTAAGGTTTTCACTGTTGGACACCTTATTTTTATAAATATAATATTTTTATTTTCGTAGCTGCCTCTGGTCATTAGGTACAGGTATTTACCTTGCCTAGTAAAATCGAAGTTTCTGTTTGAAAAGTTAAGGAGTTCTCTGCTCTTATTCTGCTCCCTACCTTGCCTGGCGGGACTTACTAGATGTAAATATGGCTGGGAGCAGGGTGCGTCACAGGTGATCACTCCCGATTCATGTGAATTGGTATGACTGCTTTCGAGGAAGAAGCTTGACTTTCTTACCACATGCGCAGCTGTGGGTGTTATGCTAGACTGAACAGTCAAGGGAAGGGAAGAAATATCAAAAACCTGAGGAAGGTGATATGAGAACGTCGGAAGAAGGAAATTGAAAAGACATTGGAGGAGAAGAGATGAAGAAAAACCCAAACAGTGGCTGAGGTTAAAGTGAGTGGTGGGGAAAGTGCTAGGAGAAACTAGATGAAAGGAAGCTAGTATGCTTGGCGGATAAGCACTAGACCCAATAATTTAGCAACCATTTGTGCAATAAAGAGGCCTTGTGGTTCGCGCAAAGGACAAGGGGTCAAGGGGGTGATGGTCAGCCCTCTCCGGTCCTCGCCGTTGAGGTTACTTCCGTCTCTCATAACCGGCGGTCTGCAGCCGTTCAAGTCGCGCTTATGGACTGGCACTTCGATAGCCTACCACTGAGTGTGATTTCTTTAAACTTCCGATGGGGTTGGCCGGGGTTGAAATTAAGAAGACCCGAACCGAACCCAGGTAGAGAAAATTGGGTGCTATAAGTGCAGCGAGCTCATGGGGTCTGTTCAAAATAAGGACGGAAGGGGAGTTGGGGCAGTAGATATCGCAAGGGTCAGATAACAACAAAAAAAATAAGTCTTAGTATGCCATACTATCGTGCAATTATTATACCGAGTTTGGAGGAAGCCGTGTGTGCTATAGGGCTGAGCTGGGCGCAAGCTACTCGGTTGGCCCGTGATATTTTGGAGGCTGGTCGGAAGCCTCGGGCCGTGGCTCTATAATGAATCGGTGACGGGGCGCGCTCTCTGCAACAATGGGGATGGTGGTTTGAGTCTATGGATCTGAGATAGAGCTCTTTCAGCATGTAGAGTTATTCAGCGGTCATGGAACCACCTGTTTATCGATTTGCCACTAGGAACGGACAGACAAATTGGGTGCTCTCGCTGGGTTCAATTTCGGGCGATCACACATTCGGTCTGGTGAGCAAACCCAGTGTAAGAAAAAATGAGAAAGGGAGATAAAAATAAAAATGAATAAATAAATGAACATGAACAACCCTCTTTCATCCTGCTCCTCAAATATTTGCTCGGATTGGAAAGAAAATTTTCTAGTTTATTCTCTATCTGATGCCGATAGAGTTTAACAGGCGAGAGAAAGTCTGCAGAAGTGGGCAAATCCCCGGATTTAACTTAATCCCGTATCGCGCCAGGACCCCCCAAGCCAACAACCCGATACTACATCTCGGGAGCCCGAGCACGCGGAGACCTCAGGTGCTAATTTTACTTATGACACTCTCACACCCCGGAGCCAAATGTGCACTTTCTGTTCCCTACTCTGGTAAAACCTTCGGCAGAAATAAAGAGGAAAAATTAGCTATGACACTTGGAACTCCTAGTTGTATGGATCAGCAGAGAGGCTGAGTAGAAAGTTGGCGACTATAGGTGACATATAGTAGGTACTTTATATTATATGTATTAAGGCGAGATGATAACAACATGTGAGGCTCTGATCGTGAGTTACCGGACCGGGTGTTAACGTTGGTCCGTGGACAGGACTTCGGAGGGGGTAGAAATGAAGTTTATAGGCTATATGCACATGCAGGGTATATACTCGAGTAGACGGTAAAAGGGAAGAAACTTCGTGAACGCTTTAAAAATGGTAATTGGTGAATTTTGATTTTCTAAGCTGCTAACTGCTAAGCGCGAATTTTCAGTCATTGAGTCTGTTGCTAATCACTACACCGATGCTGAAGGGGTTTTACCCCTGTCCGGAGCACTTTACCTTTTCCGGTCTAGTGGATGCTTCAGACTCCCGGACTGAATCGTTGGTTTTACTTGTCCTCTTCTCTTTAACAGGTATGCACTGGTCTCTTGGGCTTGTTGGGTAGGCCCGGTTTACAATTTGCCGGGGGGGCTTGGATCGGGTCGGACTTTTGGTGGGAAAGGCGAATCCAACCGACCCGAACCGTTGTCATGAATATTTCACACTCTTCTCTTCTTGCTGTTGGATCTGGAAGTCTAGTTTTCCTGATTTCCACTCAGAATGCCTCTTAACTGGTTCATTTCCCAGGTTGACCTACTCCCGGTGCGGCACGTCAGACAACCTTCGCAGGAAATCTGGATGCCCAAATATACAGAAAGAGCTGGGATACCTGCAGTTGGGCCTCAAGCTTGTTACAATTTCTAATTCGTTTGATTTTGATATTTTCAATGGAAATATTGCTTACTCTCATACTTGGCTAATGTTTCAGGATTATGCAGAGGCCTTAGATATTACTACAACTATAGCATGACATTGTGATATGGATATTTCATTAATATTTCTTGCACCCGATTAGGATGCCGTAAAAAGATAGCAGATACCGCATCCCATATTTTTATGCCAAACTTAACTAAGTATGATGTGTGTATTTCTTATCAATTACTTGTGTTTATTGAGATCGCTTTAATTCTATCCGCATTACGATCAATTATTGTACTATCACATATTAATTCACTTTCTGGGATTTTCCCTCACACCATCTTAGATTTATGCATGTATTTTGGGATTATCTTGACAGGTTTTCAGGGCCAAACACAATTGCACTTTGTTTCCTCATATTATATATCGCGCAATATAGACCACCTCCCGTAGCCCTGTTATCATTGCTCAGCCAGTCCCGCCCGAAGGCTACACCACTGTGACAGGGGTAAAATCTGTGAAAATTGATGCAGTGGTTGGCGGCAGTCTCAATGACTGAAAATTCGGGCTTAGCCAGTTGGCAGCTTCGAAAATGAAATTCACCAATTATCGTCTTTAAAGCGTTCACGGAACTTCTTCTCTTTTTGGCATATGTGCCCCTGCATGCACATATGGCCTATGAGCTTCATTTCCGCCCCTCTGGGGTCCTGTTCACGGACTGACTTTGGCACATGAGCATATGCTCTTTGTCGTGTATTGTGTAGTGTTTTCATACGGGGTTACTGGGATCCTGCCCACCATACACAGAGATCAATGGTGTTAGGATGCTGAAGGTGGCTCAAATAGCAAGGTCTGTCGTGTTTTTCACTCTATCCATCTCGGCTGGGGCTCTGTATTTGCATGGTGATTTCCTCCTGTTTGCTAATAGAGGAGAATTCCGTTGTCTTAGCGTCAAGTTTGGTGATTCAAGTTGCTCTCGAGTACTCGTACAGGGTGGAACACATTAGTGCTGTGCTGTACATATTTGACAACACCACTTTGGGGGAGCTCGAGGACACAGGGAAACGGCCTTCCGCACAACAAACGACAGAGCCCCCATTCGCGCTGCTTAACCCGAGGCTCAGCCGTTTTCGCCTCGGAGATGGGGAAGAAATTTGACATTTCGCCGGGAGTTTGTATGGAAAAAGCATTGGTTGTTTATAGCCAAGGGGACTTCGCACCCAGCTGAATATTTTACTTATAAATTTAGGCACACACTGGTGCTTAACCGAGATAGTGCGATTGGAATTAGAGACCGCCTTTGTAGGAATCATTTACCTCGGTCCTTCTTTTTCCCTACTGTAAATTTACGAGTAGCCGTGCCAATGTTCCTGGGCTAAGACTAACCGCACAATCCTTCCCAAGAATTCGGAGGGGGCAGACAGGGAAGGGAAACACTACCAGAAGACACCGACAACGAAGGGGGGGAAAAGATTGCAAAAAAAAAATTATCCCAATTTCTTCACCGACCGAGTCTCATGATAGAGCGGGGAGGGTGTGTGGTCGTTCTGAGGAGCCCCACTGCGCACCGGCATTGGCGCGAGAAAGTGTAAGATCATTTTTGCTTTTTCTAGGCAGACACAGCGGGTGGATGAACCTACTTCCCTTGGGCTAGGTGTGTTTCGCCATATCGGCACTACCCGCATTGAGCCACCCGAGAATCGCAATATTTTGCGTCAAATAGCTCCGACCACCCAATATAAGGTTGTCAGATTCCTGAAATTCCCCCCAAGCTGAAGAGCTATCGGACACCATTTAAGAAAAAACGGGAGCCCCCCGGGGAAAACAATATGACACTTCCACCCACTTCCGGCATTTACTTCTTTCCCGAAGACGATGTACCCCCACCTGGCGACCCAATTTGCGACTTGCAACTGGACCAACCATCGCTCACGGGTACCCTCCGCCGAAACTTCGTCTCAATATTTGGTAAATATATCCGCCCGTGGGCTACACACACGGACGCCAATTATCCGCTACCGGTATCGCCAGTACGACAGCAGGTCTTCCTCCCACTTGTGCAAGTCTCGTACCAATGTCAAATCTTCACGACAACCACCAGGACAACACTAACACAGGTATTCTACCACCCCGGGAACCGACCCATTTCCAAAGCAACCTACACGTTCCCACTATGGGCGAATTGTTCCGTCGTCTCTTTCGTTTGCAGAGTCGGTGAAAGTAAGGTTATTACCGGGGTCATAAAACCGAAAGAAGTCGCGAAGGAGGCTTATGAGAAGGTTGCAAGCAGCGGGAAGATGGCTGGGCTGTTGGAGTATAACACCCCAGATGTTTTCACCACAAGTATTGGGAATATACCCGCTGGTGTGAAGATTAAAGTTGATATTGGGTACATTTTGGAGCTACCACATGATGCGGAGGTGGACGGTATCAAGTTCACGGTCCCGCTGTCGATTGCGCCAAGGTACGGACCACCGCTGCCTGGTGCGTTTGGCCAGAGCGCCCCCGAGGTATGGATGGATAAGAGTCTCCGGATGGAGATCGAGGTTGGTATGGGAGAAGCGATAAAGTCTATTGAAAGCCCTTCGCATCCAATAGCTGTCGAGCTTGGAAAGCATGGAAAAGGGAAAGGGAGAGCCAACAACCAAGAGCACGATCCCAAGGAGGCCTCGGTCACTCTGTCTCAAACACCTGCTGAGCTTTTGAAAGATTTCGTGCTTTTGATCACTACTGTGACTCCTCACTTCATATCTACCCCCTAGGCACTGCTAGAAACCCATCCAACTATCCCCGGTCATCAAGCTTTAAAAGTAACGCTTGCACCGCGCTTCGAGATGCCAGGGACGGAAACACCGGAAAATACTGAAATAGTCTTTCTAGTCGATCGATCCGGTTCTATGAGAGACACCATCGAGCACGTAAAATCAGCCCTCCGTGTATTCCTCAAGTCTCTCCCGTTAGGCTGCTTTTTCAACATTATATCCTTCGGCAGTAAGAACACCTTTCTCTGGGAGCGCTCCAAAGCCTACACCGAAGGAACCTTGAATACCGCATCCGAGCACATCGAGACGTTTGACGCGAGTTATGGTGGGACAAAACTATTACCTCCCTTGATGCAAGCATTTTCCCGCAGACACTCGGAACCGGGAATGAGTACCGAAATCATGGTTCTTACAGACGGAGCGATCTGGAGGCTGCCAGAGCTACTAGAATATATCCAAAAAATGCGTAAGCAAAGCGGTGGGGCGATTCGGCTTTTCAGCCTGGGGGTGGGAGAAAGGGTGTCGCATGCACTCGTTGAGGGAATTGCAACTGCTGGGGGAGGATATTCCTAGATTGTGCCCAGTGGTGAGGCCGGCGGTGACGCATTGGCAAATGGTCTAGAGGCGAAGGTGGTGAGGATGCTTAACAGTGCCTTGACGGATCACATTGAGGAGTATAAGTTGCATGTTTTGCAAGAGGAAGGGGACGAGGAAGATTCGGAGAGCGAGGGTGAAGGGGGAGCTGGGTCAAGAGCACAGATAACCCCCGCCGATCCGGCTCCAGTACGAGTCAGAGCCCCGGCGGGACGGTCGGGGAGGATTAACCTGTTTGATCCTACTGTGGCGCCGCGCCGGCGTTCTCCTCCGCAATCTCGCTTATCGGATGTGTGCCCGGCCCCATCTTTGGCCAACATCCAGGATAGCGGAAACAGATTCGCCCACTTGAAGAAGTTACAAGGCCCGGAGGTAACCCAAGCACCTTTCAAAATCCCACCACTTTTCCCATATGAGAGGTCCGTAGTGTACCTCCTCGTCCCCCCTACCACTAAACAATTGAAGTACGCAAAGTCCGTGACTTTGAGTGCGACCACAATTGCCGGCGGCAAGCTCTCACTTTCAATTCCAATCACTCACATCAAGCAGCCGGGAGAGACTGTGCACCAACTCGCTGCTAGGATGTTATTACGTGATTTGGAAGAGGGTAGAAGCTGGCTTCATTCTGATAAATGCGGTGTTCCAGGAGGAGATCCGGCGCGAGTTCAGGAGTACGTCCAGAGAGAAGGTGAAGAGGTTGGCATGAGGTGGTCACTGGCGAGTAAATGGACCAGCTTTATAGGCGTGGAAGAGGAGATTATGGATGTGGCCCCGATCCGGGCTCCCGCGTCACCCGAGGGAGATCTATCAGCATTGCCAGAGGGCAGATATTCCGCTCCCTTTACACCTAGTATATCGGCCGAAACTAGTGCAGATAGTGAAGACATCATGACCGCCAGCACATCCACCTCCTCTTCTAGATTCGATGGTATCCCTTTGCTAAGGTCTCGTCCTACGCATTCAGTTCCCGTAGCGATAGGTTCTGAATCTCTGCCGCGTGTTCTAAGGGGGGCTCTAGTGGTGAACAGTGGAGTTGATACAATGAGTCGCCTTCTGGCTCCGAGGGATACGCCTGATCCCACACATCCGATATGGGCCCCCCCGATACCCCCTCCCCACGGGAGCCCACAGCCTCCCAGACCGGCTCGCCTTCGGCTCGACAACGAAGGCTCCAGCAACAACAAAGGGTGCATCATCAGCGAAGGGTACGGAGAGTGCAGCAAAAACGATGCCTCCAGCAACAACATCGGAGACTTCAGCAACAACATCGGAGACTTCAGCAATAACATCGGAGACTTCAGCTACAACATCGGAGACTTCAGCAACAACGAAGGGTGCATCACCAGCGAAGGGTACGGGGTGTACAGCAGGGGCGGTGCCTCCGGCAGCAGCATCGGAGGCTTCGGCGGCAACGAAGGGTGCATCACCAGCGAAGGGTACGGGGTGTACAGCAGGGGCGGTGCCTCCGGCAGCAGCATCGGAGACTTCAGCAACAACGAAGGGTGCATCACCAGCGAAGGGTACGGGGTGTACAGCAGGGGCGGTGCCTCCGGCAGCAGCATCGGAGGCTTCGGCGGCAACGAAGGCTCCAGCAACAGGCGCGAAAGCTCCGAGTTCTTCAACACCAGAAAAGTCAACGATTACGGGATCGACTACAAGCCGGCGCTAGACCAAACATCCACCGGATCCCTAACCAACATCTATAGACTGATCACTGCCCAGAAATTCGACGGCAGCTTCCACACCGCGGACGAGTATGTGGTTGAACTCCTAGGTTCCAGGATGGATTCGGTTCCCGAGCCGTGCGGCGGAGATAAAGTCGCTTGGGTTGCGTTGCTCATTGCGGTGCTATTAGAGAGGAGGTATGCTTACCTTAGAGATGTATGGGAGTTGGTTGTTAGGAAGATTTGGGTATTCTTGGGTGGTAGGGAGGGAGTGAAAGTGGAAGAAGTGAAGGTGATAGCGGAGGAACTAGTTGCTGAGTGGGAGTAAGATCTTTTTTTTTGGTGGGGTGGTGGGCTTTTTAGGTTTGGGTGACGTGCTGTATTGGCGAATTCATTGTGGGGGAATTGCACTTTATTTTTACACCTCTTATGCTTCATTTTACCGATTAGGGCCTGTTCGGCAACGACCATTCCGTTCCGTTCGCCCATACAAATTTACCTTATGGTTCCATTCGCGAACAGCCATTTTGTATGTACGAACGGAATGGAATGGTCGTCGCCGAACACGCCCTTAGCTTTTTTCTTTCCAGTCCATCTTGGATCATGTATTATCACTCGCTAAAAATGTAATGGCACCCTTAGGGTCTGTTTGGATACGACCGTTCGCGTCCGTTCTGTTCCGTTCCCCATACAAATTTCCTTACCCTTCCGTTTCGTAACGGTCATTTTGTATGAGAAAATTGGATAGTCTCAAACTGTTCCGTTCCCGCCAAACAGAGCCTTAGTTTTTCGTGAAAGATGTGGTGGTCAGTGATAACCTATTATACAACCTCAGGTTAGAGTGAGGTAAGGGAATTATGGGCACTTGATCCCCATCTATAGTTCGTACCCTAGATCATCCCTGAAGTACACATCAAGTAAACGTAGTGAGCCTCCAACCACTACGTAGAAAAAGAATTAGGTATTCACACTTGTCAAGTTTCCTAGCTCAGGAAACCTGGTGCGCGTTCTTCTTCCTTGCCCCAATCCTCCGTCCCCCATCCTCCAATATCCATCTTCTCTTCCAACTCTACTGACTCCACCGTCCGCGCAAACATTTACACTTTCCGACGTGTTTGCAGTCCCCTGCGCGCGCTCTCTCTCTCTCTCTCTCTACCGCTCACCTAACCCTCCTAGTCTTACCGAAACTACTATACCCACCGCTACCTCAGAAATTTCAGCATCATGACTCCCCGATACTGACTGTTGCCGACATGCCTAGGACAACGAGAAGTAACTACGGCCTTGGGCCGATCCTGGAGATCACATGGTCTGTGGTTACTCCGACACCTGTACGCAGTTACCCCGCTTGGACTCTTAAGAGCCATCCATGCTTTATTGGGTCTTCTGAGGAGAAGAAGGTCGGTGAAGGGAGGAAGGGAGTGGAGAAGAAGAGGAGGGAGAAGCTGAGCAAGTAGGAGAAGAATATTGAGGAAGGGGGAAATTTGACGAAGCCTAAAGAAAAGCACTAGAGAATGAAGCAGTGAAAGTGCAATCGCGATAATCTCAATGCGCAGTAGGGTGTGGAAGGATGGTGAAAGAATGGGCCATCGATGATCATGGAGATGCTAGCTAGTGGCCGAACAGGAGATATATATCTCCAAACAACTAACTCTGGAAACCGAAAGAAACCCCACGAACGCTAAAGAACCACAACATCTTGACAAATCATGATCCTCCGTGCTCCGCAACGACCCAGAGCCCATGATATCTCATAACCATCCAAAAAACCACCGTATGCCCGGTGGCGTAGGTTGTGAAAGAAACAAAACAAATATCTTATGCCTTTTGCCCTACGGCGATGAGTATGAAGGCTAGCGTAAAACCTAAAACCTATGCCCTTTAGCGGCATATCTCCCAACCACATGCCCTCATGGCAATCCGACAAAAGTCTAGTTCTGGGTATTTGTGGGTTGGGGGTGCTGGGCGAATCTCGGCTTTCCTGCCTTTTTTTAATTTTAGATGTGGAGGAGTAGTTATCATACCTAAGCTGCTAACTGCTGAGCGCGAATTTTCAGTTATTGAGTCTGTTGCCAATCGCTACACCGATTTTGAAGGGTTTTTATCCCTGTCCCGAGTACTTTACCTTTTCCGGTCTAAGGATGCTTCAGAGCCCCGGACTGAATCGTTGGTTTTACTTGTCCTCTTCTCCTTGACAGGTATGCACTGGTCTCTTGGGCTTGTTGGGTCGGCCCGGTTTACAATTTGCCGGGCGGGGCTTGGATCGGGTCGGACTTTTGGTGGAAATGGCGAATCCGGCCTACCCGAACCGTTCTGCCATGAATATTTCACACTCTTCTCTTCTTGCTTCTGAATCTGGAAATCTAGTTTTTGGGATTCCCCTCCCAGAATGCCTCTTGACTGGTTCATTTCGTAGGTTGACCTACTCCCGGTCCGGCACGTCAAACAACCATCGTGGGAAATCTGGATGCCCAAATATACAGAAAGAGCTGGGATGCCTCCAGTTGGACCTCAAGTTTGTCACAATTTCTAATTCGTTTCATTTTGATATTTTCAATCGTAATATTGCTTACTCTCATACTTGGCTAATTTTTTAGGATTATGCAGAGGCCACAGATATTACTACAGCTATAACATGTGACATGGATATTTCATTAATATTTCTTGCACCCGATTAGGATACCGGAAAAAATTATCAGATACCGCATCTCATATTTTTATGCCAAACTTAACTAAGTATGATGCGTGTGTTCCTTATCAATTACTTGGGTTTATTGAGATTGCTTTAATTCTATCCACGTTACAATTAATTATCATACTATCACATATTAATTTACTTTCTGAGATTTTCCCTCACACCATGTTGGATTTATGCATGTATTTTGGGATTATCTGGACAGGTTTTCAGGGCCAAACACAATTGCACTTTGTTTTTCTCACATTATATATGCACATATAAACCGCCTCCAATCATTGCTCAGCCAGCCCCATCCGAAGGTTACACCACTGTGCCCGGGACAGGGATAAAATCTGTGAACGTTGATGCAGTGATTGGCGGCAGGCTCAACGACTGGGAATTCGGGCTAAATTTAGCCAGTTAGCAGCTTAGAAAAATCAAAATTCGCCAATTATCATCGTCTTTAAAGCGTTCACGGAATTTCTTCTCTTTTTGACATACTCCTGCATGCGCATATGGCCTATGAACTTCATTTCCACCCCTCCGAAGTCCCGTTCACGGACTAACCTTGGCACCCGAGTATATGCTCTTTGCCGTATATTGTGTAGTATTTTCATACGGGGTTATTGGGATCCTGTCTATGGCACACAGAGATCAAGGATGTTAGGATGCTGAAGGTGACTCCAATAGCAAGGTCTGTGGCATTTTTCACTCTATCCGTCTCTACTAGGTGGCAGGGTAGCTCTGTTTGCGTGGTCATTTCCTCCTATTTGTCAATAGAGGGGAGTTCCGTGGTTTCAACGTAAATTTTGGTTATTCAAGTTGCGCTCGAGTGCACGGCGAAACACATTAGTGCTGTGCTTTATCATACATATTTGACAACACCCCCTGGGGGAGCCCGAGAGCGCAGGAAACAACCTTCCGTACAACAACCGACTGACCCCCCATTCGCGCTGCTTAAACCGTGGCTCGAAGCGTATGAGGTAACAGTAGGGTGTTGGCCATGGTGTGCTTCTCCCACGATGAGGTCCGCTTCACAAGCCTCGAAGATCCAGGTTTGGTCTTGTGGGGTAGGATCGTAAGAGCTCATCGGTTGTTTTACTCCAACGGTAGTCACACCCCCGATTAGGAAAGTAAAAAGCAGGGCTGGAAAATAGAGGTGGTGGAGCTTGTGTATTCCACCTCCATACATTTTCAGACTTTGAGTGTGATGTATCATATATGAATCACCGACTAAGTCGTACCTTACCCAATGAAAAACGAGCGCTTGGTAACTCAGGTGTTGATATGAGATCCTAAGTAGACAAATTCTCTCAAAAGACTGGGAGAAAGGTTTCTTGTTGTTGCCACAATCTTTATTTCCTAGGTTCGAAAGAGCTTTCATGGGTATCACAGAACCCCCCCTTCAACATCCCCATAATTTTCGGCCATTTATGGGTGGGTTGCAGTGAGGATTGGCTTCGGGTTTGTCGTGTTGGGTAGAAGTTAAAGATGAGCAGCAAAGCTATGTTGAGCTGTTAGGCACTCAGTAGGTGGGCTGCGAGATTTGGGAGCACGCGCTGTTTATTGGCACCGTTATCAGGGTATCAGGAGCCCTATATTTGAGGCATTCAGTACCCTTGATTGAAAAAAGGGTTCTAAAGTGCTAGGCTTTCGGTTTGGTCTGTCAAAATTGTTTGCGAAAGGTAATATCCTACACTATTGCAAATCATTTCGACCCCTGAAGCTTGCATAAACCTTTTCAACCCTGGATCTGAGTGCGTGTATTGTGAGAGGTTCGTATTCGAATGTCAATTTTCCGCTTGCATGACCACGTCCGCCAAAAAGCCTTATCCGTTTGGTATAGCACACGATCTGCAAAGGTTTTCTCCAACATAGCTTTACTGCAGCCTGATTCCGGAACACAGTTTGGAGCAGGTGCCCGTGCGAAGTCTGCGCACTTCTTAAAGCAGGTTTCCCCGCACTGCGAATATTGTGAGGGTCCTGTCGAGCTCCTGCGTCCTGCACGGTGCATTTCTGCGGGGTAGTCCCTACCGAACCCTTCAAATCATCTGCTACAGTGATCGCAGAACCATCGCAAACTCCACAATCTCTGGGCACTGGTATTCCAATTTTTCTGTATTTGAATTGGTCTGCGGGGTTTTTTTTTTTGGGAACCGCTGTGGTGTGTGGGTTGTAGTGGTTGGGTCGTGCTGCGCACCCGTATTATTTTTCCTCTTCCTGCTTGCGTTACGGTGAGTTGAGCTTTACCATGTTAACGCTGCCCCCGTTGAGCTAACGACAACACACAACCTCTTGCACCAGATTCCCGAGAAAAAAAGCTTAAAGCTGCTAGACCTCTGGGGGTGGGTTCTCCGGCGCTGGGGAGCTGTCGGAAACTATTTTTTAAAAAATCAGGAGCCTCCAAGAAAGCAATATGGCGCTTCCACCCTCTTCCGGCATTTACTTCTTTCACAAAGATGATGTGCCTCCACCTGGCGATCCAATTTGCGACCTACGACGAGGCCAACCTCGGTTTGCGGGTGGTGTCGGTGTGAACGGCTTCTACGAGGTACCCGTAGTCAATAGCCCCCAACGGGCCACACAACCGGACTCCAATTTTCCACAGCCGGCGCCGCCGGAGCGACAGCAGGTCTTCCTCCCGATTGTGCAGATCTCGTTCCAATGTCAAATCCTCGCGACGAGCGCCAGGACAACACTAACACAAGTCTTCTACCACCCCGGGAGCCGGCCGATCTCTGAAGCAACCTACACCTTCCCACTGTATGCAAATTGTTCTGTGGTCTCTTTCGTTTGCAGAGTTGGTAATAGTAGAGTTATCACCGGGGTCGTCAAGCCGAAGGAAGTCGCGAAACAAACGTATGAGAGGGCTAACAGAAGCGGGAAAATGGCGGGGCTGTTGGAGTACAACACCCCAGATGTTTTCACCACGAGTATTGGGAATGTGCCAGCTGGCGTGAAGGTTAGGGTTGAGATTGGGTATATTTTGGAGCTGCCGCATGATGCGGAGGTCGATGGGATCAAGTTCACCGTTCCGCTGTCCATTGCACCAAGGTACGGACCGCCGCCGCCCGGTGCATTTGGGCAGAGTGGCCCCGAAGTATCGATGGATAAGAGCCTTCGGATGGAGATTGAGGTTACTATGGGGGAAGCGATAAAGTCTGTTGAAAGCCCTACGCATCCAACCGCTGTCCAGCTTGGGCAACATGGAAAAGGGAAAAAAGGAAAAGGGAGAGCGAATGATCAAGAACACGACTCCAGGAAGGCCCTTGTCACTTTGTCTCAAACACCTGCTGAGCTTCTGAAAGATTTCGTGCTTTTGATCACTACAGTTACTCCGCACTTCATATCCACTCCCCAGGCCTTGCTGGAAACCCATCCAACTATCCCTGGCCATCAGGCTTTAAAAGTGACGCTCGTGCCGCGTTTCAAGATGCCAGGGACGCAAAGGCCGGAAAAGACTGAAGTAATTTTTCTGGTTGATCGATCTGGTTCTATGAGTGACACCATCCCCTATGTAAAATCGGCCCTCCGTGTATTCCTCAAGTCTCTTCCGTTGGGCTGCTTTTTCAACATCATATCCTTCGGCAGCCAGTGTACCTTACTCTGGGAGCGCTCTAGAGCTTACGGCGAGGGAACCCTGAGAATCGCATCCCACCATATCGAGACGTTCGATGCAAGCTACGGTGGAACAGAATTATTGCCTCCCTTGATACAAGCATTTTCCCAGAGGAGATCGGAGCCTGGAGTGAGTACGGAGATCATGGTTCTCACAGACGGAGAGATCTGGAGCTTACCGGAGCTACTAGAATATATCCAACAAATGCGCAAGGAGAGTGGTGGAGCGGTTCGGCTTTTCAGCTTGGGTGTGGGAGAAAGGGTGTCGCATGCACTCGTACAGGGAATTGCGATGGCTGGGGGAGGGTATTCCCAGATTGTGTCCAGTGGCGGGGCCGGCGGTGGCAGGGTGGCAGAGAGCTTGGAGGCGAAGGTGGTGAGGATACTTAATAGCGCCCTGACGGATCATATTGGGGAGTACAAATTACATGTTTTGCAGGAGGAAGGAGACGAGGTGGATTCGGAGAGTGAGGGTGAAGAAGAGGGAGCTGGGACAGGAGCCCAGGTGACTCCCGCCCATCCGGCTCCAGTACGGGCCAGAGCGCCGGCCAAGCCTTCGGGGAGGATCAATCTGTTTGACCCTACCGCCGCACCCCCTCAGCGTCCTCCTACACCACCTTCTCCCAATGTGAACCTAACCCCAAATTTGGGCAGTTATGGGGATAGCAGAAATGGGTTCGCCAATTTGAAGAAGTTACAAGGCCCGGAGATAACCCAGTCCCCTTTCGAAATCCCGCCTCTTTTCCCATACGAGAGGTCCGTAGTGTACCTCCTGATACCCCCTACCGCCAAACAGCTGAAGTATGCAAAGCTTGTGACCTTGAGTGCTACTACAATTTTTGGTCAGGAGCTCACGCTTTCGATTCCCATCATCCGCCTCGAGCAGCCGGGGGAGACTGTGCACCAACTGGCTGCTAGGATGCTATTGCGTGATCTCGAGGAGGGCAAGAGCTGGCTTCACTCTGGCAAGTATGGTGTCTCAGCAGGAGATTTATCGGAAGTTCGGGAGTACATCCAGAGAGAAGGTGAAGAGGTTGGGATGAGGTGGTCACTGGCGAGCAAATGGACTAGCTTTATAGGTGTCGAAGAGGAGATTCTGAACGAGGCGCCGATGCCGAGCCCAGTGCCACCTGAGGGAAAGCCGTCGGGGTTGGCGGAAGGGAGACTTTCGGCTCCCAGTATCCCCAGTATATTACCCGAAACCACTCCGGATAGTGAGGACAGCATGTCCATCAACACATCCGGCACCTCCGGCTCTGATCACGTACCTTTGTCAAGACTGAATCCCACACATTCACCCTCCACGGCGATTGGTTCTAGGGCCCGGTGGGGTGTTATTGCAGGTGTCCGAGCGATGAGTAGCGGAGTTGATCCTATGGGACGCCTTCTGGAATCGAGGGATACGCCTGGCCCCGAACATCCCGTGTGGAACCCCCACGCCCAGAATTACAATCCAAACTCATACCAACAGCACGGCAGACCGACCATGCAGCCAGAGCTTATCCAAGGCAGGCCCTTAGCGGCCAGCATCTCGTCTAGCACTGAAGGTTCGTCGGGTTTCGATTCCCGTACAAAGTATTGCAATTTTGAAATGCGGGAGGAAGTGATAGTATCATGGCAGCCAAGGGAGGAACCGTATTCCTGGTTGGGGGGGCGACTTGCGGACTTTTATCGGGCCTATAAAGCTTACAACCTTCAATCCCTGGGAGCGGTGTGGAGAGTGGGAAACATATTCAGTCGATCTGCTCCGCCCGAACGCCCACCCGAAGACCCGTCCGGATCAATTATGGCACCTACCCTCGAGGAGCCCTCGCAGACTATCGTCCCACCTACTGGGCTGCACCCCTCAGTTGTTGACGGGGGCCTTCTCGCCACAGTTGATACTGCCGTGGCGGGTGAGGGCGGTTCTCCAGGGCAGTCTGGCATGCGCGCCCCCAACCGCATGCCTGTGCCTCCCCAACCACCGGCCGGATCTCCAGTTAACATCTACAGACTTATAGCTGCACAGAATTTTGACGGCAGCTTCCCTGTTGCGGATGAGTATGTTGTTGAACTCCTGGGCTCCCGGAATGACCCAATGCCCCAGGCATGCGGGGGGGATAAAGTCGCCTGGGTTGCGTTGCTCATTGCGGTGCTCTTGGAGAGAAAATATGCTTATCTGAGAGATGTATGGGAGTTAGTCGTTAGGAAGATTTGGGTATTTTTGGGCGGTAGGGAGGGAGTGAAGGTGGAAGAAGTGAAACTGGCGGCGGAGGAACTAGTTGCTGCGTGGGAGTAGGATGGTTTTTTTCTCCCGGGCGGGATTTTCGAGTTTTGTTGATGCCCTGGATGGGTAAATTGATTGTGGGGGAAGTTCGCTTTCTTGGCCATTTTTTCCTCCTGTTTTAGCGGTTATTTTAGTTTCCAGACCCTAGTAAGATCATGTATTATCATTCGCGGGAGAGTGCCTTGAATGTTTGGTCGTGTGAAAGATGTGTCGCTCATAAATAACTGGCGAATATTAGGTCTGGGTGAGAGAAAGGAATTATGGTCATTCGGACCTGATCTAGAGTTTATGCCACAAATCACTCGAAAACATACGATACGCCAAGCGAATACAGCAAACACTGAAGAACTGTGTGAAAAACGAAGTATAATAGGCTCTCAAACTACTCAAGTTCCCCCGTCTAGGTCATTTTATGTTCTTTCTTCTCCATTTTCTATCCTCTCTCCAAACTAACTCTAACGACCCCTCTGCCCGCGTAAAGACTCCCGCGCACGGATGTCCGCGGCCCCCGTTACCCCCTCTCCTACCCCCAGATCCGTATCCCCCACTCTCACCCGGAATACTGCAACCATAGCCACCACCGCCACTGCGACTCCCGAACTCCCTAATACCCCCGCCGACATCGCTTAGCCTGTAAGATGTAGCCACAATCCTGAGCCGATTCTATGTACCTGTATTAAGGCGAGATGTTAACCGCATGTGAGGCTCTGATCATGAGTTACCGGACCGGGTGTTAAGGTTGGTCCATAGACAGGGCTTCGGAGGGGGTGGAAATGAAGTTTATAGGCTATAACTTATGCACATGCAGGGTAAATAGACGTGAAAAGGGAAGAAAATTCGCGAACGCTTTAAAAATAGTAATCGGCGAATTTTGATTTTCTAACCTGCTAACTGCTAAGCCCGAATTTTCAGTTCTTGAGTCTGTTGCCAATCACTGCATCGATGTTGACGGGGTTTTATCCCTGTCCCGAGTATGTTACCTTTTCCGGTCTAGTGGATGCTTCAGAGCCCCGGACTGAATCGTTGGTTTTACTTATCCTCCTCTCCTCGACAGGTATAATATGCACTGGTCCCTCGGGCTTGTTGGGTCGGCCCGGTTTACAATTTGCCGGGCGGGGCTTGGATCTGGTCGGACTTCCGGTGGAAAAGGCTAATCCGGCCTGCCCGAACAGTTCTGCCATGAATATTTCACACTCTTCTCTTCTTGCTGTTGGATCTGGAAGTCTAGTTTTCCTGATTTCCACCCTCAGAATGCCCAAATATACAGAAAGCGCTGGGATGCCTGCAGTTGGACCTCAGGTTTGTCACAATTTCTAATTTGTTTCCTTTTGATGTTTTCAATGGTAATATTTCTTACTCTCATACTTGAATAATGTTTGGGATCACGCAGAGGCCACAGATATTACTACAGCTATAACATGTGATATGGATATTTCATTAAATATTTCTTGCACCCGATTAGGATACCGTAAAAAGATAGCAGATACTATACCGCATCCCATATTTTTATGCCAAACTTAACTAAGTGTGATGCATGTATTTCTTATCAATTACTTGGGTTTATTGGGATTGCTTTACTTCTATGTGCATTGTAACTAATTACTATTGCATATTAATTTATTTTCTGGGATTTTCCCTCACACCATCTTAGATTTATCGCTAAAAGTCTCCAATGCCACACAACCTTGGCATGAAAATATCTACAATACCACAATGCCTTAGACTGGTTCGGTCTCTAATTTTTACGCCCCCACCTACAACTGTTTACATGGGTACTCGTACAGTACACACATCCCTAAACACATGCCGTCCATCCATGGGCAGTTTGAAACCTTACAGACATAGATTCCTCATGTTGAATTTAACTTGGAAACTCGGTAGCTGAACTTTTCACCAATAGACCAGTCACGCAAAACCCCTGCGACCCCACCGAAGGAAGAGAAACGTTGCCCCAAGGCGGGAGCTGGATGGAGATTAGATAAGGCTGCCACCATAGGACTGGGGGAGGAAAACATCCACAAAAACTTAGGAAGGAAAGAAAGTGATGAGTTGTGTCATGGTGAAAAGTTTTCATTACTGGTACTAGTCTGGCGTGTTGTGGCATTTCAGGTATTTTCGCGCCGGGGTTGTGGCATTGAAGACTTTCACCGTAGATTATGCATGAATTTTGGGATTATCTTGACAGGTTTTCGGGGCCAAACACAATTGCACTTTGTTTTCTCATTATATATCGTGCAATATGTACCACCTTCCGTCGTCCTGTTATTATTGCTCAGCCAGTCCCGTCCGAAGGTTACACCACTGTGCCCGTGACAGGGGTAAAATCTGTGAACATTGATGCAGTGATTGGCGGCAGTCTCAATGACTGAAAATTCGGGCTTAGCTAAATAGTTAGCAGCTTCGAAAATGAAATTCACCAATTATCGTCTTTAAAGCGTTCACGGAACTTCTTCTCTTTTTGGCATATGTGCCCCTGCATGAGTATATGGCCTATGAGCTTCATTTCCACCCCTCTGAAGCCCTGTTCAGGGACTAACTTTGGCACATGAGTATATGCTCTTTGCCGTATATTGTGTAGTATTTTCATACGGAGTTACTGGGATCCCGCCCACCGTACACAGAGATCAATGCTGTTAGGATGCTGCAGGTGACTCAAATAGCAAGGTCTGTCGTATTTTTCACTCTATCCATCTCTGCTGGGGCTCTGCATTTGCATGGTGATTTCCTCCTGTTTGTTAATAGAGGAGAATTCCGTCGTCTTAGCGTGAAGTTTGGTGATTCAAGTTGCTCTCGAGTACTCGTACAGGGTGGAACACATTAGTGCTGTGCTGTACATATTTGACAACACCACTTTGGGGGAGCTCGAGGGCGCAGGGAAACGGCCTTCCGCACAACAAATGACAGAGCCCCCATTTGCGCTGCTTAAACCAAGGCTCAGGCGTTTTCGCCTCGGAAATGGGGAAGAAATTTGACATTTCGCCGCGGGTTGTTTGTATGGAAAAAGCATTGGTTGTTTATAGCCGGGGGGACTTCGCACCCAGCTGAATATTTCACTTATAGGCACACACTGGTGCTTAACTGGGGTGGAGCGATTGGGGTTGGGGACCGTCTTTGTAAGAATCATTTACCTCGGTCCTTCTTTTCCCCTACTGTAGCCGTGCCAATGTTCCTGGTCTAAGACCAACCGCACAACCCTTCCCAAGAATTCGGAGGAGGCAGACAGGGAAGGGAAACACTACCAGAAGACACCGACAACGGGGGGGGGAAGGGATTGCAAAAAAAATTATCTCAATTTCTTCACCGACCGAGTCTCATGATAGAGCGGGGAGGGTGTGTGGTCGTACTGAGGCGCCCCACTGCGCACCGGCATTGGCGCGATAAGGCAGGTGTAAGATCATTTTTACTTTTTCTAGGCAGACACAGCGGGTGGATGAACCTACTTCCCTTGGGCTAGGTGTGTTTTCGCCATATCGGCACTACCCGCATTGAGCCACTCGAGAATCGCAATCTTTTGCGTCAAAATTAATAGTTCCGACCACCCAATATAAAGCTGCCAGATTCCTGAAATTCCCCCCAAGGTGAGGAGCTATCGGACACCATTTAAGAAAAAACAGGAGCCCCCCGGGGAAAACAATATGACACTTCCACCCACTTCTGGCATTTACTTCTTTCCCGAAGACGATGTACCCCCACCCGGCGACCCAATTTACGACCGGCAACGAGGTCAACCTCCGTTTGTGGGCGGCGTCGGTGTGAACCAGTTCACTGCGATACCCGGCGGCTATAGCCACCAACTAGCTGCACACATGGACCCCAATTATCCACTACCGGTATCACCGATGCGACAGCAGGTCTTCCTTCCGCTGGTGCAAGTCTCGTACCAATGTCAAATCCTCACGACAGCCGCCCGGACAACGCTCACACAAATATTCTACCACCCGGGGAACCAACCGATTTCAAAAGCAACATACACATTCCCGCTTTATGCTAACTGTTCTGTCGTCACTTTTGTTTGCAGAGTGGGTAAAAGTAAGGTTATCAGCGGTGTCGTCAAGCCGAAGGAAGTTGCGAAACGGGTATACGAGAGCGCGACTAGAAGCGGGCAAATTGCGGGGCTGTTGGAGTACAACACCCCGGATGTTTTCACCACTAGTATCGGGGGTATACCCGCTAGCGTAGAGATTAAGGTTGAGATTGGGTACATTTTGGAACTACCACACGATGCGGAGGCCGACGGAATCAAGTTCACGGTTCCGCTTTCGATTGCACCGAGGTACGGACCACCGCCGTCGGGCGCATTTGGGCAGAACGGCCCGGAGGTTTCAATGAATAAGAGTCTTCGAATGGAGATTGAGGTTACGATGGGTGAAGCGATAAAGTCTGTTGAAAGCCCTTCGCATCCAACAGCTGTCCAGCTTGGACAACATGGAAATGGGGGAGGGAGAGCTAGTAATCAAGAGCACGATCCCAAGAAGGCCTTAGTCACACTGTCTCAAACACCTCCTGAGCTTTTGAAAGATTTCGTGCTTTTGATCACTACTGTGACTCCGCACTTCATATCTACCCCCCAGGCACTACTAGAGACCCATCCAACTATCCCCGGTCATCAGGCTTTAAAAGTAACGCTTGCACCCCGCTTCGAGATGCCAGGGACGAAGACACCGGAAAATACTGAAATAGTCTTTCTAGTTGATCGATCCGGTTCTATGAGAGACACGATCGAGCACGTAAAATCAGCCCTCCGTGTATTCCTCAAGTCTCTCCCATTAGGCTGCTTTTTCAACATTATATCCTTCGGCAGTAAGAACACCTTGCTCTGGGAGCGCTCCAAAGCCTACACCGAAGGAACCTTGAATACCGCATCCGAGCACATCGAGACGTTTGATGCGAGTTATGGTGGGACAGAACTATTACCTCCCTTGATGCAAGCATTTTCCCGCAGACACTCGGAACCGGGAATGAGTACCGAAATCATGGTTCTAACGGACGGAGCGATCTGGAGGTTGCCAGAGCTACTGGAGTATATCCAAAAAATGCGTAAGCAAAGCGGTGGGGCGATTCGGCTTTTCAGCCTGGGCGTGGGAGAAAGGGTGTCGCATGCACTCGTTGAGGGAATTGCAACTGCTGGGGGAGGATATTCCCAGATTGTGCCCAGTGGTGAGGCCGGCGGTGACGCATTGGCAAATGGTCTAGAGGCGAAGGTGGTGAGGATGCTTAACAGTGCCCTGACGGATCACATTGAGGAGTATAAGTTGCATGTTTTGCAAGAGGAAGGGGACGAGGAAGATTCGGAGAGCGAGGGTGAAGGGGGAGCTGGGTCAAGAGCACAGATAACCCCCGCCGATCCGGCTCCAGTACGAGTCAGAGCCCCGGCGGGACGGTCGGGGAGGATTAACCTGTTTGACCCTACTGTAGCGCCCCGCCGGCGTTCTCCTCCGCAACCTCGCTCATCGGATGTGGGCCTGGCCCCATCTTTGGCCAACGTCCAGGATAGCGGAAACAGATTCGCCCACTTGAAGAAGTTACATGGCCCGGAGATAACCCAAGCACCTTTCAAAATCCCACCACTTTTCCCATATGAGAGGTCCGTAGTGTACCTCCTCGTCCCCCCTACCACTAAACAATTGAAGCACGCAAAGTCCGTGACTTTGAGTGCGACCACAATTGCCGGGGACGAGCTCTCACTTTCAATTCCAATCACTCACATCAAGCAGCCGGGAGAGACTGTCCACCAACTCGCCGCTAGGATGTTATTACGTGATTTGGAAGAGGGTAGAAGCTGGCTTCATTCTGATAAATGCGGTGTTCCAGGAGGAGATCCGGCGCGAGTTCAGGAGTACGTCCAGAGAGAAGGTGAAGAGGTTGGCATGAGGTGGTCACTGGCGAGTAAATGGACTAGCTTTATAGGCGTGGAAGAGGAGATTATGGATGTGGCCCCGATCCGGACCCCCGCGCCACCCGAGGGAGATCTATCAGCATTGTCAGAGGGCAGATCCTCCGCTCCATTTATACCTAATATATCGGCCGAAACTAGTGCAGAGAGTGAAGATATCGAGACCGCTAGCACATCCACCTCCTCTCCCAGATTCGATGGTATCCCCTTGCCAAGGTCTCATCCTACGCATTCAGTTCCCGTGACGATAGGTTCTGAATCTCTGCCGCGTGTTCTAAGGGGGGCTCTAGTGGTGAACAGTGGGGTTGATACAATGAGTCGCCTTCTGGCTCCGAGGGATACGCCTGATCCCACACATCCGATATGGGCCCGCCCGATGCCCCCTCCCTACGGGAGCCCACAGCAGTCCAGACCGGCTCCCATTCAGCTCGAGGAAGATCTCTGCCTCCCACCCACTGAACCATACCTCCCAGCCTCCTCTAACCTGTCCTCTTGCGCCCCGAAATTCAGAAGCCGCAACAACTGCACGATAGCAAAAGCCGGCTACGGAAGCGACGATGGCAGCATCCGGCGAGACTTCAGCAGCCACTCCAAAAGCTTCAACCTCTCCGGAAGCTTCAACAATTTCAACAGCTTCAACAACAACGCCAACTGCTTCAACGCCGTCGGGATCCTCGATCATCAGAGGATCGACGACAAGCCGGGGCTAGACCGAACATCCACAGGATCTCCAATAAACATCTACAGGCTAATCACTACCCAGAAATTCGACGGCAGCTTCCACACTGCGGACGAGTATGTGGTTGAACTCCTAGGTTCCAGGATGGATTCGGTTCCCGAGCCGTGCGGCGGAGATAAAGTCGCTTGGGTTGCGTTGCTCATTGCAGTGCTATTAGAGAGGAGGTATGCTTACCTTCGAGATGTATGGGAGTTGGTTGTTAGGAAAATTTGGGTATTCTTGAGTGGTAGGGTGGGAGTGAAAGTGGAAGAAGTTAAGGTGATAGCGGAGGAACTAGTTTCTGACTTAAGCGAACAAACAAACTATCGCGAGAGCATGCCGAAAAGCCCCCCGCAGTTCCCAGCATTACCTGAGAAGGAAATGTAGGGATAACGACTTTCTTTCTATGATGCCCCACCTTTTCTCATTGTATCCCTAAGTTAACGGCATCTTGCTAACCAAAATGAACAGCTCCCAGCCCCGACGTTCGAGGAGTTCAGGATCTCGCTTCCTTTGCAGTTTCCGGGGATGTAGGAAGGACTTTTTCCGAAGCTCGGAATTGCGGCGCCATATTCTGGTTAAGCACAAAGGGGACCTGGGAATGAAATGCAGGTGGTGCAGCATTCGCGTCTGGAGGATGGATCATCTCCGCTATCACGAGAGCAGAGGGGCGAAGGTCTGTCTGAGGATGAGGGAAATGGCGTCAGCGGATTTGTGAAAAGAATACATGTCAAAGATTACGTAAGACACGCAATCATGTAACTTAACTTTTATCCCAATTTATCCCCCCGCTCGGAGCGGTGCTGGTTGCCCATCTCGTTTCTGTCTGAAGTTGTTGAGTCGGCCCACCTCGGGGGGATCAAGATTCTTTTTCGACGGGGGGCTTCACACACGGGACATGAAGAATGAGGACATTTATGATTTTTCTCACTTTGCTTTGTATTTATTTTGGGCCCTTGTATACTGGGTCTCTCCACTCAAAGTACCTTATCGAAGCCATCCCGGCGTGCCAAACTCTACGTGGGTATTGGTCTGCTCGTTAAGGGGAGTGTTTGGCAGGCCATGTGTTGAGATAGCCGTGTGTTCCACACACATGTTACGACGTTTATCCTGCCCAGAATTTTGCTTGATATCACATTTATCATGCTTAACACCTTTAAACTTAATTCTAGTAACACCTCTTGTCAGGAAAAACCGTGTGTAGAATACACGGTTGTCTCAACACATGGTCCACCAAACATCCCCTAAGATTTACCGCCCTCTGATCCGTCGCTCAGATTTGGAGAGATAAGTCCTGACAATGGCTTTGTTGTCGACCTGTGTGGGGTAACGAACCCGCACCACATGTCAACTTCCATCTGAGCACGTGTTTTTCTTGGTGCTGGGAACTTTGGGTGGATGACGCCACAGTCTCAACAACCGGGTATGATAGTAACGTAAATCACGTGGAAGTGACACAAAACCGGGATGTGACACAAGCTGGACTTGGCGTAAATAACACCCATGAATTGATGGTACCCCGCTTTGCTGAGGGTATAGATGGTTATTGCAACCACGATGCCTCCACGACGAAGTAAAGATCCTCAATATGAGGCTCGCCTCCAAACGGCAATCCAAGCCATAGGATCCTGGAAGGAGGAGAGTGTTACGGAAGTCAGCAAGGCCTTCGAGGTAGACAAGCAGACCCTCTACTAAAGATTAGCCAGAACCTCAACCAGTCATGCAGAGGCCAATGAGGGACAGCAACGGCAAATGATATCAGAGGAGAAGTGTTGGGCGGCAGTCAATTCTAAGTCAGACGAATTTGTAACTGGGGCCAATAAGGTTTCTCGGAGAGTGGTCAAGAAAGCTTGTAACAATAATGGGTATCAAAGTATAACAAATATATTGATAAGATCTCTTCTCCGTTCACTGATGATTCTGAAAGCTAAGGTATTTTTTTTTTTTTTATTTTTTTTGTTTAACTCATATATTCATGGTTAAGGTACAAGAACCTGCATGGAGCGCTAGCTATGGCAAAAACAAAACCTTAATTTCAGACGCATTCCTCCGCGCCCCAGGGACCAAAACAACCCCCCAAGACCCTCTGGTATGGGCCTAACCGCACATCCCACCCCACAAAGGAACGATCGTCCCCTACAGGGAAGGCAGGAGAGAGAAGAAAAACCCTTCAGCGTCATCTCGACAAAGGAAAGAATAGAATAGGAAACCCCCAAATGCCTCTACAGGCGTCCGCGAATGTATATGTCCACTGTCAGGCCCACAGTAGGACCCTGGCGAAATGCCATGACGGGGCCGGCCAGCTCAACCCAGGAGATAGTGCAATACCAAGGCAGGCCAACCAGTTGTTTGACCGGGGGCGGGCCGCAAGCGTAGAGGGAAGAAGACAGGTGTAACGGACAAGGTCTGAGGGTCGGGTAGCCCAAGGCACACTGCGATAGTAACAGGCAAGAGTCTGGAAGCGAGGTTCAGGAACGGGAGTACAACCGAAGCGAGTTGTACAAGGCTTGAGGGGTTCAGGGGTTCAGGGTCAGGACTCAGGGGTTCAGGAGCACGCGAAGTAGAAGAGAGTGTAATTCCTAGGTACAGGTGTCCGAAGGAGATTACCAGATTGCGTAAAGAACATAAAATATAAGGGGGCACACCCCCTTATATAACTAGGAAATCCACCATGATCAGTAATACAAAAGAAAACTCTTGGCATGGCGCGCAGCCGCGATCCTTCCATCAGGTTCCACTAGTCTCCGTCGCACGGCAACCTATCCCAATCATAAAACCAAAGAAATCCTACTACGCAACCCAGGAAGCCACAGCCAATATATGCAACCAAAAATCCAATGCCCGTTTCCTATACCGGGCCAGGTGGCCGTGACACTAGCTCCCCTCTCCGACGCCGAAGTCCCCTGAGGCGAGTCACTCGGGTAAGGGCCCGGGCTTATGGGGGTATCGTTCATGGAACCGTTCCAGGGCCTGAAGTCCGTTGACAGAGTCGGCGGGTTCCCAGGTAGCCTCCGTGTATCCTTTCCACTTGATGAGGTAACGTAGACGGTTGCGGACGAACTTGGCATCCAAGACGTCCTCCACTTGCCATTCCTGTTCGCCATCTACTTCCACAGGTGGTGGCGGAGGTATTTCCTGGCCAGGGAGCGGATTGTGAGAAGCGAGGTCCAAAAGGGAAACATGGAACACATTATGAACCTTCATGGTGGAGGGGAGGTCCAAACGGTAGGCATGGGTGCCAATCTGGGCGAGGACAGAGTAAGGACCGAAACGTTTGTCGTCAAGCTTCACTGAGGGTCTTTTGGTTCTGATGTTCTTTGCGTTTAACCAAACACGGTCCCTGATCTGGAAGTGAGGGGCTGGGAGTCTCCCTTTATCCGCGTATTCCTGTTGCCGATCCTGGGCGAAGGCTATCTCGGTCTTCCGATGGTCGTGGATATCCTTGATGCGATCTACAAAGAAGCCAGCTCGTGGCTCGTCGGAGGCTTCGTCGGGGGCATCCAGGAAATCCATACGAGGGTCGTAGCCATGGTTAGCAAAGAAAGGTGACAAACTGGTAGATTCGGAGGCGTGGTTGTTAGCCGCAAACTCTGCCATAGGGAGCCAGAGGGACCAGTCATCCTGTTGGTAGTTGACAAAGGCTCGCAGATATTGTTCCATGATAGCATTGACGCGTTCTATCTGTCCATCCATTTGGGGATGGAATGCCGTGGACATCTTTCTCTCGACCTGGAGTCGTTCGCAAACCGTTCTCCAGAAGTCGGCGGTGAACTGGGTACCTCTGTCAGAGGTGACCGTTCTAGGGAGGCCATGGTGTTTCCAAACATGTTGGAGATACAGGTCCGCGAGGGTGGGGGCGTCAATGGTGGTGCGACATGCGACTAGGTGGCGCATCTTGGACATCCGGTCGACTACCACCAAGATAGCATCGTTCCGTTGGCTCCATGGCAGGCCAGTGACGAAGTCCATCGAGATATGTTCCCACGGGCGGTCAGGTATTGGCAGGGGACGTAGGATGCCAAAGGGGGCGTGCCGGGAGGTACGACTCCGTTGACATATATGACAGTTGGCCACAAATCGTCCGATATCCCGTCTCATGCCAGGCCAAACATAACGCCGGGACATCAACTCATGAGTTTTGGCGCGTCCTGGGTGTCCGGCGGAAGGCCGATCATGGGAGTCTTGTATCAACCGTAGGCGTAGTTCATCGTGTTGGGGGACGTAAATCCGATCCCGGTAGAGTAACTTATCCCCATCGTCTTTGCATTCGGTCAGTGACAGGAGGCGGGAATGTCGTTCACCCTTGTCGAGGGCGCGGAGGACCTGGATTGGAACCGTGTCAGTCTGTCACAAACTGTGACTAAGCAAGGCAGATTTCACATAGCTCGAATTCCGAGCTATAGGTATGTGGGAATTTCACATAACGCACATTAGTGTGCCATAGGTTATTATGTTTACCTGTTCGTGACTCACGCTTGTGAGTCACACGATGTTATGATTTTCGCACATGACTTAGATTATGAGTCATGGGTTTCACTCAGGTGACGCGAGTTACGCACCTGACTTGGTTATTATGTTTTGATTGGTTAGGTATATTGCGCAGCGACTCATAGGAGTCAGCTGAGGGATTTCGCATGACTCATAGTTATGAGTCACAAAGGTTTGCGTGACGCATAAGTATGAGTCACGCTAGGTGAAGAGCTACTATATAAAGGGACACTAGGACCCCTAGTATTAGCTCTTCACACGTTCTTCTTGTTTATTTTCTACCTTTAAGTTATTACAATAAAACCTACCTTTACGCTCTTTGAGATTTATCTTACGAAACCCGAT
>LN891164.1:7419-17606 GCA_900010015.1 Tuber aestivum
CCCCTCCCCCGGTGTCTCCCCCGCCACCTACTAAAAAGAATGGACTACCACGGATTGGGAGGCTTGATCAAAGCAAGTATGTGAGCGGCATGCTTGATAACCCCATTGTTGTAGGGTATACAACTACTCATGGTGAGGGCTCGGTGAGCTCACGTGGTTCCGCGGAGGCTCCGGCCTCATTCCAGTATTAATGCATTTTACAACCCTTGCATTGAATGTTGGTCGGGGAAGGAAGAATCCAGAGGCGGCATTTGAGTTGTTTTCCTATGTTGATTTGTTTTTTGTTTTGGAACCACCGGTTGACGCGGATGGTCTGCATGTGCCACATGAAGCTAACGGGTGGGATTTATTTTCATTTGTTGAGGGTTCAGGCGTTGAGGTTTTTGTGCGCTCGGCTTTGTGCGGGCTTTTTGATGTGATAAGGCATGAAAGATGTTTTTCTTTGGTGCGATGTTATGATGGTGGGGTGGAAAGGAAGCTTGCTGGTGTTTACCTCCCACCGAAGGATGGCAAAGAGGTATTTTGCGGGGAGTTGGGGAAGTTGGTTGGGTGCGATGTGTTGTTGGGCGATTGGAATGCCCGTGACCTGTACTGGGACCCTGCCGGCCGGAACCACAGGGGCGGATGGTTGAGGGGGTGGATGCGGGACAACGGGTACAACATGACCTTCCCTGCTGGGCCTACCTTCCGCGACGTCTCGAGGATTGACCTGTGCATACACTATGCAAACTCGATTCGACATCGGTACAGCGACATTGTTGGGTGTGAACACATGGGACAGCTGATTAAGTTGGATGTGACAGCACCCGCTGATATGACTCGGACACGCCCGGTGTGGAAAAAAGTCTGCTGGGAAAAGGTTGCCACGGAACTAGGGGCTCTGAAGGACATACCGGACGACGGACTTTGGGGTACGGCTCGAAGAATTGTCAATGCATTACCTAGGCCGCCACGCAGTAGGGTTCTGTGCCGGTGGTAGACACCTGAGCTGGAACGAATGCGGCAGGATGTCCGAAGATTGAGACGGTTTGGGAGGCGGGACCCCGGTTACAATGCTGACTATCGGTTGGCAAGGTGTGTGTACCGAGCGTCAGTCGTCCGGGCGCGGTTTGAATACATCTGTGAACACCTGAGCCAGGCCGAGGACCCCGCTGTGTTTAAAATGGTACAACGTTTGGACGCCAGAAGGACACTGCCGGCTATAAAGCTATCTGATGGCACAGTCGCGGCAACACATGAGGACATCTCGGACGCCATTGCGGCACAACTGGAACCAGGGGAGCAGCCGGAATGGGCCCCCGTTGAAGTGGCTCTGGAATCCGCCCGGGAAATGGAACTGGCATTACAGAGATCACCCACCAACACAGGGCCAGGGTTGGACGACATGGGGTACCCCTTTTTGAGGTTTTGGAAGAGGGGCTGTCCTGATGACATGAGGCGGATGCTGGACCATGGGCTGAGATACGATATCCCAGACTGGCATGAAGCCGAGGTTGTGCTCATCCCCAAGGTTGGCAAACCGCGATACGACGTGGTCAAAGCCTGGAGGATGATCCACCTGTTACCAGTCATGGCCAAAGTGGCGGAACGGGTGATTCTCATTAGGTTGGCACAGTGCCTGGAGTTGGGTGACACCCAGTTCGGCTCGCGGCGGAAACGGGGTGTCCACGATGCCATGGCAGTCATTTTTGAGTTCCTGAAGCACAATGAGGGCTATCACAGGATGATGCTGTCGGTGGATGTGGAAGGAGGGTTTGACAACATCGATATTGACCTCCTTTCCGACTTTTTGATGGCGAGGGGATGCACCATTGCATTGTGTCATTGGGTACGGCGGTGGTGTGCTAACCGAACAGTTCGGTTCCGGTTTAATGGGCGGGTTTCGAAGAGGTATCACGTGAGCAAAGGTATCCCACAAGGGTCTCCCTTGTCCCCCTTCCTGTTCGGTGCATATGTGGCCGATATTTTCTCACCTAGGTTGCGGTACACGCCGGGTGTGCGACATGTGGTGGTATCCTATGTGGATGACGGGGTGGTCCTGGTGGCTGCCGGGAGTCAGGGGGCGGCTCAGGGGCACGCTGTGGAACTGTTCTCGGACCTCGATAGGGTGGCAAGGGTTCGGGGTATGAGTTTCAGCGCTCTTAAGACCCAATGGATCGGGTTTGGGGATAGGGCTTGGGATGGAATGGAGCTGATGGGGGAACTGGTGGAACCAGCTGAGGATCTGAGGGTACTCGGGTATAGGTTTAATGTTTTCCTTAATTTTTCGGCTCATGTGAGGTATTGGTTGGATAGGGGTTTGGATGTGAGGCGGAGGGTGATGGCGTTGGGATGGAGATATGGTGGTGTGGGTGGAATTGGGGCATGGGAAACTTACCGTTTGGTGCAAGCAGCCTACCTCCCGACCGTCTACTACGGGCTTGAATTTGTAACCGACTATAAGTCGTATGTGAAGCAGATTCAGGTCCATGTCAACAACTGCCTGCGATCCGTGTTCCGTACCCCCTTTAAGCTGGTCAACAATATTCTGTTGGCCGAGTTTGGTGTACCACCTGCTCATATACAGGGGCGGTACCTCCAGCGACGATGCTACAGCCGGTTCGTCAACCTTCGACATTGTGACAACCATCCTTGGTTCGGTTACATCAGGTCGACATGGAAGGAAGAAGGCCTGGTGGCACAGCGACAGACGTCGGACGTCGAGTTACGGGAGCGACCTACGGTTGTTATCGGTAAAGGCAAGGAGGTGATCACTACCCAACATAACGGGAAGATCGCTGGCCTGATGGATTCGCCGGGGGTGGTGGTATACACTGATGGGTCCAAGCATTCGGGCAAGGCCGGTGCTGCGTGGGCCGTTTATTATCATGGTGGCGTACGTGTTATGGGACAAGCAGTGCCCCCATCGTGGAGCATTGTGGAATATGAGCTGTTTGCGGTCGTGGGGGCCTTGAGATACCTGAAGGAGATTCACCCCGGAACTGATGCCCATATCTTTTTGGATTGTGTCCCAGCCCTGATGTTGATTGAGAACATGTTTCCGGAAGGCGACTCGGCTGAGGCCTGGGAAGTGCTTGCCCCGTTATTGAATGAGTGCGGGAAGGTACACTGCGAGTCGGTCCCGGGGCATACTGGCATTGCCGGGAACGAGCTGGTCGACCTGAAGGCCAAAGAGTGTGTGTCCTACGCACTGAGACCCACTGACTGGGAAGGTATTAGCTTCGGCATCGGACACGCTGCAATGGCACGCGAACTGCGCCGACAAGAATGGGCTTAGTGGCACCTGGTACAGGGCCACGGCTACTACGAACGGGCACCCGCCGCGCCACGACACCTGAGAGGACTTACCAGACTGGATGCGTATGTCCTGATACGGATACGAAGCGGCACTGGACTGGTTGGGCATGATGACTGCCCGAACCGTGACGATCGGGATCATTGGATCAAGACCATGCGCTACCTTAAGGACCGACCTTCAGCAGATACGTTGTTTAAAGACAGGAAGGTCAAGGAGTGGCAAGAATGGTGGAGGGGGCACCGGTGGTTGGGGCTGGGAATCCCGAAGAGTGTCATTGAGGTGGATGGAGAGTTGGTGGTTGCCGGGAATCCGTTTGATGGAACACTCCTGGTGGAACGGGACGGGCAGCTAATCGTCAAAGAAAATGGGTGGGAATGTGTTAGGTGTTCCACGACCCACGAATATGGTTACTGTCGGCTGCCTACTGCGAGGATTGGGGGCAATAAGTGGTTTTTCCTCCCCTCTGATATGACAGTGTGCCCCAGCTGCGACACCGCGATTGCGAAACGAGGTCGGCAGTTAGACGGGCAGTCACTGATTAAGGCCTTCCGCGTCCACGTCACGACCTCCCCGCCCTGCTTGGATCGATGTATGAGTATATACTGGGTTCGGGCTTTTGAAGGGTGGGGTGACATGGAGTTTGGCGAGCAGGTGTCTAGTGTGTTGGCTTGGGCAAGGGGGTACGAGTTGGTTAAGGGTCCCCGCTGTTGTTTTTGTGATGGCACGTTTGTTGATATTTCGGGTCATTGGAGGAACACGACACGGTGTTGGGATAGATTGTATCTTTCCTTTGTTGAGTATGTGGAGACAGAAATTGCTGATGGCGGTGTGAGCGATGGATAGGTTTCTGCGAGACAGGAAGACGCGTTAATCCGGGAGACCGCTTGCGGTCTGAGCGCCGGTGAGCCTGTTGGTAGTGATTTTTGGATTTATGTTTGGATGGAGGGTTGCGAGACGGTCTGCCGTGGTAGTGATTTTGTTATGATTTATGGGTTATGAGGGATGTTAGCTAGATCATAAGCCATGTTTGGCGCGACTAGGATAAATAAACTTAGATTGAATTCGGACACCTGTACCTAGGAATTACACTGTCTACCCTCTGGCGTCCGCTTGAACCCCTGAACCCTGACCCTGAACCCCTGAACCCCGAACCTCGTACAACTCGCTTCGGTTGTACCACCGCGCCTAGGCCTCGTCTCCCGATTCCTGCCTATCCTGATCGTGGTGTGCCTTGGGCTACCCGACCCCCTGACCCTGTCCGTTGCACAAGATTGCGTCTACCAGGACCCAACCGACACCAAACCATGGCCACGTCCCACCTCCCTGCCGACATCAATGGTCCCCTTCATACCCTCGCTAATCTGGGAGATGACCAGGCACAAAGCCTTGACCATGATCAGCTCCAGGCCCAGTTCAACCTGGCCCGAAACTTGGCCCGCCAGATCCTGAATGCCCCTGCCCCTCCTCCGCGTCAATCAACACCCATCCCACCAGAACAGACCCCCCAGTACCAACAGTTGCAACAACAATGCAACCTCCTCCTCCAAGAACGAGACGATGCCCGTACCGAAGGCCAAGGCCTCGAAGCCCGCCTCGTTATCGTCGAAGCAAGCCTCACACAGGCCAATGCTACCATCACATCCTTGAACACCGCCCTCGCCCTCATGCCCGCTCCCGGTGCCGCACGCCCTGCTGGCGCCAACAAGCCTGTTTCAATCCCCAATCCCGAACAATTCGACTATACCACCGATAAGCTGCGTCCTTTTATCACCCAGTTACGGATGAAGCTCCAGGGTGACAGCCATAGGTTCAATGGCATACAACACCAACTTGGCTACGCCATCGGTCTCCTGCGCGGACGCGCCTACCTCCAGATCCAACACAGGGTATTACCCGACCGCATCGATTTTGAAAACATGGACGCCCTTTTTGCCGAGTTGGAACAAGCTTTCGGTGACCCTAATCAGGTCCAGACACCGGAATGGGCTCTGAGGAGCCTCCAACAAAAGAACCGCCCCTTCGTGGAATACCTGGCCGACTTCCAACGCCTCGCTGTCGACACCCTATGGAACGATGCAGCCAAGCGCACCTCCCTTTACCAGGGCCTCAGCACTGAGCTGAAGGACGCCCTGGTCCACGGCTACCCCATTCCCGAACCCTTCAACGACTACCTCACCCTCCTCAAGCAACTAGACAACAACTTCCGTGCCCGCGCAGCTGAAAAGAAAGGCTCCTCTTCATCCTCTTGGAGGGCCTCCACTCCCGCCGCCCCACGCACTCCCGCTCCCGCCCCCCCCCCAGCCTCCACAGCTACCGGTACTGCCTCCGGCCCCATGGACCTCTCCGCCGGCCGCAGAGGGCTCACCCCTATCGAAAGGCAAGACCAGATCGCCCGAGGTCTCTGTCTCTACTGTGGAGGGCATGGGCATATGGCTCGAGCCTGCCCCAATAAAGGCCCCCGCCCCATGCATGGGGCCAGCACACATACTGTTCCCGCTCCTGAGGAGCCCCTCCCTGCACAAGAAGAGTCGGAAAACTAGTGGTCCCATGTGCAGCCCCCGGCACTGACATGGGACATGTTAAGTCTTCTACTAGTTTAGTTATTTCTAGTTTATCTTTGGACGAAATGGAAAATGGAATTGAGGATAACCACCTGGTAGTCGCCTGTGACATTATAGACAACCAACGCACAATCCGAACCCATGCCCTTATCGACTCTGGAGCAACTGGTTATTCTTTCCTAGACATAGACTTCGCTAGCCGTCACCACCTACCTCTATTCCTACTCCAAGAACCTGTCCACCTCTCCGTCATAGATGGGAGGCCCATTAGCTCAGGGGCCATCACCCATATCTCACGCTTCGACCTCAAGATAAATAACCACCTGGAATCCATCCCCGCCTTCATCACTAAACTTGGTGGCTACCCACTAACTCTTGGCATCCCCTGGCTGAAACAACACGATGTCACCATACACTTCGCTTCCAATACGGTTACCTTTGAGTCTGACTATTGTCTCAAAAACTGCACCCCCGATGTGACCGGTATCCAAGGCATCGAATATGACATCCCGCACTTCCTTAAAGCCTATGCCCTCCAACGTGCCCTCGACCACACCGTGTTGGAACAACAAGAAGTCAAAGAAATTGTCCCTCCTGAGTACCACGACTTCCTACCTGTGTTCCTGGAAAAAGAACAGACCCAATTACCACCTAGTCGACCCGGTGTGGATCACAAAATACCTCTAAAACCCGGCTTCACCCCTCTCTTCGGCCCCCTTTACAACCTGTCCCCACCAGAACTCGCTGCGCTCAAAGGATGGATCGATGAAAACCTGGACAAAGGTTTCATCAGCCCTTCCGCTTCCTCCGCGGCCTCCCCGGTACTGTTTATCAAAAAAAAGGATGGCACTCTGAGGCTCTGTGTGGATTACCGTGGCCTGAATGAAGGAACCATCAAGGACCGTGGGCCACTCCCCCTGCTAACCGAGACCTTCATGAATATAGCAGAAGCCAAGATCTACACCAAGATCGACATCCGCGGGGCCTATAACCAAGTCCTCATGGACCCGAAGCACCGATGGAAGACCGCCTTCCGCACCCGCTATGGACTATTTGACTCTAACGTCATGCCTTTCGGCCTCACCAATGCCCCTGCCACCTTCCAGGCCTTTATCAACAAGGTTCTCCGCCAAGGACTAGACCGTTTCTGCACTGCTTACCTCGATGACATCCTGATTTACAGCAAGACAGAGGAAGAACACATCGAACATGTCCGCTGGGTACTCAAGGCCTTGCAGGAGGCCGACCTCGAAGCCAAGCCGCAGAAATGTGAATTCCACGTTACCAATGTGGAGTACCTGGGTTTTATCATCAGCCCAGAGGGTATCCGAATGGAGGACGCCAAGGTGGAAACCATTACCGCTTGGCCTGTGCCCGACCGCGTGAGGGAAGTCCGCGCCTTCCTTGGTTTTGGAAACTTCTACCGACGTTTTATTCGTGCCTTTTCCCGCCTGGCACGCCCTCTCACTGCCCTCACCAAAAAGGACCAACCCTTCGTCTGGACCCCCAAATGTCAGAAAGCCTTCGAAAGATTAAAAGATGCCTTTACTACTGCCCCAGTCCTAGCCCACTTCGACTTCTTCAAGGAAGTGATCAACGAAACCGATGCCTCCGACTTCGTCTCCGCCGGCGTCATGTCCCAAAAGGACGATAGTGGATGTCTCTACCCTGTTGCGTTCTACTCCCGCAAACACAGCCCAGCAGAGTGCAACTACGACATATACGATAAGCAGCTCATGGCCGTCGTCAGGGCCTTCGAGGAATGGCGATGTTACCTCCTGGCGAGGTCGGTAACAATCCTGACAGATCACCTCAACCTCAAGCACTTCACTACCAAGAGACTGTTGAATAACCGACAAGCCCAGTGGTTCAAGTTCCTATCCCAGTTCAACTACAAGATCGAGTATCAGCCTGGAAAGCTGAATGGCAAGGCCGATGCCCTAACTCGCATGAAGAACGAGACCCCTAAGGAAGCAGAGGAACGGCGAGACCATCGAACCCAAGTGGTGTTAAAGTCTCAGTCTCTGAGTTTGTTGGCGAACGTTACGCTCCCTAACGGAGCGTCCCCCATTGAAGAACTCTGGAAAGAGGCCTATAAAGCTGACAAGATTCCAATCCAGGTTCTCCGTGCCCTCGACAATGGCGATCGACACTCCCGTCTCCTGTCACTCAACGAATGTAAATGGGACGGGGATCGGCTACTCTACCGTGATCGGATCTATGTTCCCCAACATGTCGAATTGCGCCTGCGCCTCATACAGGATTCTCATGACCGGCCTTCGGCAGGACACCCGGGACGTGCTAAGACCCAAGAACTCATGTCCCGATGCTACGTTTGGCCCAGTATGAGACGGGACATAGGTCGCTTTGTGGCCAATTGCCATATATGCCAACAAAGTCGTACCTCCCGGCACGCCCCCTTTGGCATCCTGTGTCCCCTACCGATACCCGATCGCCCCTGGGAACACATCTCCCTGGACTTTGTTACCGGTCTTCCATGGAGTCAAGGGAATGACGCCATCCTAGTGGTAGTAGACCGAATGTCCAAGATGCGCCATCTGATTGCCTGTCGGACCACCATTGATGCCCCCACACTCGCCGATCTATATCTCAACCACATCTGGAAACATCACGGCCTACCGAAGACCATCACCTCTGACCGAGGCACTCAGTTCACAGCGGACTTCTGGAGAACCCTGTGTGAAAGGCTACAAGTGGAAAGGAAGTTGTCAACCGCCTTCCACCCCCAAACAGACGGTCAGACTGAGCGCGTCAACGCTATCATGGAACAGTACTTGAGGGCCTTTGTCAATTACCAGCAGGATGACTGGTCCCTCTGGCTCCCCATGGCCGAATTCGCATCCAACAACCATGCTTCTGAATCCACTGGCTTATCACCATTCTTTGCCAACTATGGCTACGACCCCCGTATGGACATCCTAGACGCCCCAGGGGACACCTCCGATGAACCTGCTGCCGGGACGTTCGTGGACCGTATCAAAGAGATCCATGACCACCTACGTACCGAGATCGCCTTCGCCCAGGACAGACAACAGGAGTATGCTGATAAAGGAAGACTGCCGGCACCCCACTTCCAGGTGGGAGACAATGTTTGGTTAAACGCCAAGAACATTCGGACCAAACGACCTTCAGTCAAGCTTGACGAAAAGCGTCTTGGCCCTTACCCTGTCCACACCCAGATTGGCACCCACGCTTACCGGTTAGACCTCCCCGTGTCTATGAGGATCCACAACGTCTTCCATGTCTCCCTACTCGACCTCGCCTCCCAGGATCCTCTTCCCGGCCAGCGAATACCTCCCCTGCCGCCGGTAGAAGTTGATGGAGAACAAGAATGGCAGGTAGAGGAGGTCCTCGATGCTAAGTTTGTTCGGAACCGCCTACAGTACCTCATCCGTTGGAGAGGATATACAGAGGCCACCTGGGAACCCACCGAGTCCGTCAATGGGCTTCAGGCCCTGGAGCGGTTCCATGAACGCTACCCCCATAAGCCAGGCCCCTTACCTGGGTAACTCGCCTCATGGGACTTCGGCCTCGGAGAGGGGAGCTAGTGTCACGGCCACCCGGCGTGCTGGACGTGTAGGAACATTGGACTTTTGGCTGCATATATCGCCTGTGGTTTCTTTGGTTGCGTTGTAGGATTTCCTTTGTGTTATGATTGGGATAGGTTGCCACGCGACGGAACCTAGCAGAACATGACGGAAAGATTGCGGCTGCGCGCGATGCCAAGGACTTTCTTTTGTATTAGTGATCATGGTGGATTTCCTATCTATATAAGGGGGCGTGCCCCCTTATACCTTATGTTCTTTACGCAATCTGGTAATCTCCTTTGGACACCCTTTCTTACGTTCCAAGGATCCACCTAAACTCCACGTCGTCCTTGACTTTATCTCACGATAACTTCAGGTCTTGTTCGGGAAGGTATCTTTTGCCTTCGCTTACAGTTTACTTAGGTTCCTCATCTTCGTCGTTCGTTCGCTTCGGTCGGTCGCTTCGATGCCTAAGCGAGGTTCCTCCATTTCGAAGACCAAGGTCGCCGCGGCCTTGTTCTCCCTTTCGGTGTCGGTCGATGAGACTTCTCTTCTTCGGAAGGAGGTTTCCCGCCTTCGCCACCACGTCTCGGTACTGTCCCGTCGACTCCACCTGTCGGAGCGGGAGCGTGCGGCCCTAACTGCGGCCGGGTGTTCGCCCTCCCCTCCGTTCGGCGGGCCAGGAGACATGACGCCGCCTCCCAGCGGGGGGGTGGCTGAGGAAGAGGAGGTAGCTACGGTGCGGCTGCCCACGGTGGCGTCCTTCCCCTCGGGGATGCA